>CM049583.1:7768076-7783076 GCA_027123335.1 Amphiprion clarkii | reverse complement strand
GGTAGCTATCTTCCCATAATATCCATCAAGACAGGAAAACTCTCTCATGGTCCCTCAGGCCCAGGCAAACTCAGATAGTACTCTAAGCCAATTTTTTTTAAAAGATGTTCTAACAGTTTTGTAGAACAAAATGTAAGCAAATGCATTTGGGAATCACAGAAATAAAATCAAAAAATGTCCAAAGTCAGGCTGGTCGACCCATCACACCTTTTAGTAGATCTTCTCCTACCTAACACCATGTCTGTGTAGTTTCTCATTCATCCAGGTCACGGTTACCCAAAGTTGTACAATCAGGTCCTTTTAAAACTCCCCAAAAGAACTACTCAGCAGAATGACTCATGTGAAGTGGCTCATGCTAATGACCACCATTACCATACGAAGGCTCGGTGAAACTCGCATTTCAACGACCCCCACTGTCACTCCCTGGCTCCCAATGACCATCGTTGAGGAGCCAGATGGGCCTTGGCAATGGTCGTCGGAATGTGAATAGCACTGACCACACCTCACAGAGGTTATAAGCTGAGGCAACATCAACCACCACCAGAACTGAAGAAACCTCTTGGATGAGAGGTGAAACGTCTTCAAGGAACCTTCTTAAAGTCCAGTTGGATTGATTTAAACAACTTTGGGTCCTACCTAACACCACTTTCCCTAAACAATGATTAAAAAAAAGCAAACACCTGAGATCCCAATGTACTTACTTCATAGCAAGAACATCATTCCCAAAACAAGCAGGACATAAATGAAAAAGTACAGCGCATTTATCAGTGTCACAGATTACAGTATAATCCAACAAAATTCAATACTGCAAGCACCTATAGGGAAACACATGAATATATCAAACTGTTGTTCCTCAGCAGTAGCTCCAGTTGTAGTGTGCTCTCCATTGTGTATTCAATCAGCATATTGCATCATTATAGCATCCTTGTCCACGGTCCTCTGTACTTTGTCACCTTCCATTATCACTGTCCATGTTTGAGTTTTTCAGTCCAATTAGACGGCCATCTTTGAATCGGCCTCCCAAGTATTGTCCTGGGAAGAAAAAATCACCCACCAATGTCTTGCAAAAATATCAAATGCATTCACTTTGTTCTGACATTATCCAATTTATAATTCACATTTTCCACATATTCCATTTCCCCCCGTTAACCACACTGAATCCTATTCTGAGGTTAGACATCCCTATTCTAGGTGACACCAAAAAATAAAAGACTAATCAAATGAGATATTCAAAATGGATATTTCTCAGCTCATTTGAACAACACACTATCAACTCCAGTTGATGCACCACAACCCAATTCAGACCACTGCATTGGCATATTTAAACAATGTGGGTTTTCAACACACCATTCACTTTTTCACAAACACTTTGGCTTTGCAGATGATAAACGCCTCCTAAACACTGGTAAATTCCCAATTTTTGTAGGATTAGTCTTACCGTTTAATCCCCAAATTCTTTCTCATTGTCTGAGGATATTCAATCTCAAAGTCCCCACCTGCTTATAACCTCATGGTGCAAAAACTTAACAACAGACTGAGCATCCTTCTGTTCATAGATATCTTCAAAATGCATCAGAGCATGTTTTTAGAACAGGATCCAAACAGTGAAACAGTTCATTAATAAAGTGTGATAGAGGTCCTAAGAGTAGGGACATGTCCTGTGGCTGACTTTAAATGGAAATCTGCCTTTTTAAAGAGGATCTGATTTCAGGAGTTTAGCACTTTTGAAACGGTACCAGTCGTTTTCCAAATGTTTTCATCCCGTGCTGAATCTGCAGCTAACAACAGTCATAATCAGACTGTTGATTAGTATGATGAGCAGCAGTAGGTGTGTCAAATTTTTCTTCCTGATGACCAGACATGTTTGAACAATTAAAACACTTTGTCCTCAGGCTCATACCTACCGACCGGTTACTCCTTTCCCTCATATGGAGGAAAGGTGGCAGTGGGTGAGGATGGGGAGAAACCCTTTAGGTCCAGTCCAACGATGAAGCCGGCCAGTGAGGCCAAAGCTCTGGACTTACTACAGCAGCACGCCAGCCAGTACAAAAGCAAATCCCCATCCGTCCAAGACAACAAGACCCCACATGACCGAGACAGGGAGAGAGAAGGCGACCGGCCGCAATCCTCACCCTCGCAGCGCATCCTGCCTACCCATCATCATTTGGGATACCCTTTGTTGTCAGGACAGTATGATCTGTCCTACACCTAAGGTTAGACTTACACGCCTTATATGGTGGACACACGGGTGAAAAGACAACAAAAACACAGTCTCTGATGTGGGCATTCAGCCCTGCATTACAACAGCTGTGTTGTTTGTTTAAGTTACGGATGAGACATGAAATACAATTTAGGAAATCAAGTCACATTTACAGGTATGTGTTTGTGTTGAAATTTTATTTGTCAGCCCTCTTGTTTTCCTTAGGATTCTCTCATATACCCCTCTTTCCTGTTGTCCTCCCTTTTATGTATTTTGCCATAAATCTCCCGTTTTTAGTCTTTCTAAGAAAAATTTGATATCTTGTGCGTAAATGTGCTCCATAAGGGCATATAAAGAATGAAACTCGTGCTTAGAAGTGGCTTCCTTTGTCGAGAGTAGTCGAGAGCACTCCTAGACACACTTCATTTTTCAAACGAGACAATGATCGTGTACTCTCTCAATCAAGGTTTACTGAGAACTTTTGCATGCTGTAAAGCAATGGAGAGACATTATTGGTCAACGTATTTCTAGACCAACGGAGCAAACTGTTTAAAAGGCATGAGGACTATAGTGCAAGCACAAGGTTTTCAGATGTGACTGAGTGGCAAATGTAAATGGTTTCCATGACTGAGAGGTCGGGTAGGAGAGCCCCTTTTAGGATTCACCCTATGTACCCCTGTCTAAATGTAAGGTGCATGCAGACAGCAGTAAAGGTGGTGGAAAAGGCTGAGGCACCAGAATATTGGTATGGTTTATCATTTTATCAGGTGTCAAAACACTGTCCAAGAGTTTAACAATTTATACTAAAGGCTTACAAATTTTTCACTGAAGCAATGTTTGTAAAAAAATTTTTGACATTTGACCTCTATTTCATAGGGACAATAGAAAAAGATGGGAAATGTAGCGAAATAAAGAAGTGGAATGACATGTGACAAAGGTCCAGGCTGGCTGAGAATCACTGCTTGTAGGCATTTATGCCCATGTTTTATGCACCTTAACCACTCAGTTACCCAGTGTAGCACTTATTTTCTCTTTCATCACAATAATTGTGATACATGTGATGCATACACGCTCTGTTTATCAAAATAATATGCCAGGAATTTCAGCTTGCAAATGTGTGATTTGCCAGTGCAGGTTTTTGCAAGAAGATGTTGAGCCTTTATTTCTATTATACCGACAAATCAAAGAAAAGATGGTTTTTACCTTAGCTGACATGTTTCAACTGCAACTGCAGTCTTCTTCAGAGCGTCATCTGACGTGTGCTGACGTGTCCTTTTTTATTAGGTGACTGGTCTGACAGATCTGTCAGAATCTGTCAGACCGGCCACGCCCCCCGCCGTCCGGTGGTCTCTGGAGGATGGAGTCCCAGGTATGCGAGAGGGTGTAGGCCCCCTCGTCCCGGTTTATGGAGCAGCTCGCCTACAACCTTTGATTTGTTGGTATAAAAGAAATAACGTTATCCTAAGATAGTTAATGACAAAATGAACATCATCCAAAAAAAAAGATGTTGAGCCTGGTTTAATTTTTTTCACAGGATGACTTTTGTAGCAATTTATTTTGAAAGAGCCCAAATTACACAGCTTTGAATTCTTTTCCTTTTTAAAAAAATTTTCTGTTTTCCTCATTTTATTTCTCTTATGTTTTGGTGTTGTACCATCTAGTTGATTCAATGCAATATGCATTTGCTTCTCACAAATGATATTTGAAGTTGTCTATGTTTACCTTCATGCGTATGCACAAATGTGTTTATGTGCCACACTCTGCAACCTGAAAATCAAATTGCATTTTTTTTTAACTGGCCGTGGTTTCAGGGACCTCTAGGGTGGTAAAGATTGAGCATTGGCTTAGTTCAATCAGAAAACAGTATTTCGTTTTTGGAAGGTTTGTTCTTCAAGTCATAGAATTATATTTTTACAGATTTAGCATACCTGTCAATTGAATTTAAGAAAGAACAGTAAAAAAAATACAGCAGTGGAGACTGCGATATTATAACTTTTAGTCCCTAGTATGGATCATGAAACAACACACAAAATTGCAATCTTTACTTCATATGCTGTCCTCTGCAAAAATGGACAACAACACCTGGACCTTGTCATCAGTCCATTGGTTGGTTCTGCTGGCTGCTCCATCCTGATTAGTATAGTCTACCAAATGTGATGTGTTTGCAATTACAGGTGCTGAAGAAAGCTGAATATGTAGCATCACTGCAGAAAACTATAGTGTTCTCACTCAGTCAATGACAATCGCCACTAACCCTAATTTCCCTCAAAAAGGGAGTAAAACAGACCCGCTCTACCCTAATTTACACCTTAGTTTTTATGGTGAAAATGAACCGAGGAGAACAAAGTTCCCCAAAAGCTTCCTATTCCCAGCAGAAACTTACTGCGCTAGTAATGCTTCTAAAATTGATATCATGGAGATGCTGCCTACTATGACTAAAATGGATTTAGTACTGTTAGGTTTAAGATTATGCAGTTCTGATTTTATGAAAACAGACTCCGTGGCGTCAGTGTCTACTCACTCATTGTTTTAAGGATGTTATTGGCTGTACTACTTAAAATTTTTAATAGGTTTACATAAAAACTGACCTGGTGATGGGGACTAGGAGACTTGCTGTTCATTTACAGCTGTCGAAGTTTTACTAGTTGAGTCTGGGTATGCATTTGCATTCGGAAACTCTTGTTAGGCCTGTTAGGTTGAAGCATGTTGAATTTTTCTGACAGTTGTCCCTTTACTTTCAGGCCTCTCCTCCTCAGCCATTGTTGCCAGTCAGCAAGCATCTGCCCCATCTATGTACCCTCCTGCATGAAGGTGAGAATGGTAAGATAAACACACTTTCGTATTAGATTGTTATACTCTTAAACAGTATTTTAATTGACTTTATTATATTCACACTCGAACACACCTAAACTTGTCTATGCTTATAACATTAAAAGCTGACCTCTCCAATTTCTATCCATCTTACTTAAACAACTCTGTAATCTAGTTAGAACAAGTGCAGTGACCACAAATGTTTGTCATCTGTGTGATTCAGAATTTGCTGAAGCAGACATGTATCACGTCGGCCTAGTTGACTCGAGTGCCTTTATGCCGATGTTACAGTACAATAGCACCATCTAGGGGTATGAAATCAGTATCTCAGTGTAGCTGAGTGGCAGTATGGCCTGTATGTCATATTGTTGGCTGTTGGGAATTGTTGGAAAAAATAGTTTTTGTACATAAACAACCTGCTTGTGTGTACTTGCATACAAGTACTGTACATCAAGAACACCTAAGGACTGGACTGAGTAACTTAAATGCTAAACATATCTCTGGCCAATTAAACCAAGGTTTCTGCAGAACTAAAACGGAAGTGAAATTATTCTTGTATTGTTTTTAACATTTGGTGGACATTCCAGTTGTTATTTGACGGCAGTGCAAGGTTACATGTACTTGCAAGTGGAACTTCCTGGAACTTTTATCCTTAAAAAATGGCTATTCTCACTCATGCATGGACTTCAAGAATGTGTCAAAATTACTATGACAGGAATAGGGAAGGAATTTATTTGTTTATTTTTTTAAATTTGGTAAAATGGATTCAATGTGTGGGAAGTAATTTCAACATGGAGACAAGAACTCTTTATTTTCGTTATCGTTAGGAAGTTGCACATTGTAGTGGTGTCCATCTAGTAAATTCCAAAATAAACATTTATGTAGCTGCCAACCCCATAAAAGTAGTAATTTACAGCTGGCAGATTTAATTGTTGAGTTGGTCCCTTTAAACCATTGCAGAAGAAGACACAATGAAATGACGTCTGTAGCAGGGCTTCAGTCAAACTCAAGTAAATGAAAGCCATGTGGAACATTTGACATTTGAAGGTTGTGCTCTCCTTACCTGAGGCGTTTTATGCGAAATTGAAAATACGCATAAAAACATGTGAATGGAAGCATGGTTATACTGTATATAACCATATATACTGATACTGTATGTTATATTCTAAAATCTGCCTTTAATTTGCAAGAAGTACTACTACCAAGCACAGCTGAACAAAGTATTCAAAAGATTTGTGAGGTTAAAATAAAATGTATATATAGAAATATTTGTCTATATAAAGAGGTGCCTGGCAGGTGCTCCTGTGTAACCGTCCCTTTTGACCAATGTTGTCCTCTCACCTTACACAGGCACACCTGATTGACTGACCTCCATCCCTCTCAAAGTCATGTGAATGGGTCACATGAGGAAGCATTTCTGTTGTAACATCAGCTTAATGGTGTTTTGTGTATGTTTGATATCTCTGCCTGGATGTCCAGTTGCCCTTTGCTGGACTGGACTGGACCAAAAGGATTGAAGCCCTCATTCTGCTGGTCCTGCTGGTTCCAGGCGGTACTCTTGGTGCTCAAGTGTGTGGGCAGCAGAGATTTTGGCTCAAAGACTGAGGACAAAGTGGACCTGGTGGGTGGAGACACAAGGAGATCCTGATGGTTGTTGGTGCTGTTGGGACATAGGGTGGGTCTGAAAGTTCTGAGCTGCTGTGGCAGGGGAGGGGAGGGAGCGGGGGGGGCTTCCAGAGTCACGCTGGCTTTTTGTAGTAAGGAAAAGACGGTCACTTCCTGTCTTTTGGAGTCAAGCCTTCAATTCTGTGTCGTTTTATGGCACACAGTCGTCTTTCAGTTTTTTTTTTTATTTCATTCTCATATTTCAGACCCTGAGACTTAATCTACAGTGGCGTCTGACCTCTCTGAGAACCAGTGGTTGGACATCATCACACGTTCGCCTGGACGTATCTCAGCTTTATGGAAAATAAAATGAATACTGTGCACAGAGAAGGACGGACCAATCAACAGGAAGCATTCGGAGTGATTCTGTATCCTCATCCTGACTGACTCACAGACAGGGAGTCAGGTGGCATCAGGCTTCTCCACCTCAGTTTGTAGCTATTATGTACCCTGTGTATGTGTGTGTGTGAGAGACAGTGAGAGTGTGTAAATACTGTACAGAGGAATTATTTTAAAGAGCCTGTTGGATGATGCTGAATTTCCTACTCTTTGTCTGGTAGCCTTCCCCTCTGTTTTTCTACTGTTGCTGATCTGATATTAAACCTGTAGCTGGTGGAACAATGTTCAAGCTCAGTTTCTTCATTTATTCGACCACAACCGCAATCATGGAAGAAAATCAGCAACAACAGATTGAAGCAAGTGCAATATGTTGATGATTCTACATTCACCGAAGCTACCCGAATGTAGATATTCCATTAAAAATCAGCCGTTTCAGCTAGAATAGTCATTTACCACATTAACAATGTCTAGACTGTACTTCTGATTCATTTAATGTTATCTTAATTGAAAAAAAAATGCTTTTCTTACAAAAATATGAAAATTTCTAAGTGACCCTGAACTTTTGAACAGTAGTGTATGCGTGAAAAACAATAAAACTGAACACACACACCAACTGTTGAGGAGTGTGTGCTGCTTTGACTATGATTAGTCTGTAAATGTTGTAAAATCCTATTTACAGGGAAACATTTTTCATAACTATCAGGAGCTGGACTCAGATATTTTAACTTGCATGTCAATGAGGTTGTGAAAAGATTGAAATGCAACACAGCGAATTCCAAATGACATTATGATGTCTTGAGAGGTCTCAGTTTATAGTAGGTCTCTGATGGATTATGGTCATTTTACCATCAGCACTGAGAGACACAAGAACACACTGGAAACCAAAATTAGCTTGAAGGAGAAAAGCACTTGTTTTTAATTGCAGATCCTCATCCACATTGTGTCAAACCATACTCAGAACTCTGACCAAAAAATGTCATCTTGGTGGAGCTTAGGTGCCTCTGGTGCATCTGGGAACTCGGCTAAAAAGATGTAATAGCATTGTGTTGTTAGCACACCTAGCTAGTATAAATATCAGTACACGAGGAAGTCGTAAGAAACTCACCAAACAATGAGGCTATTTCAACACTCCTTGCTGCAAAGGCCACATTACATATCCTGCCTATCGCTTAAAGACATAAATACAGCAATATAAATTACACGGTAGCCCAAACTTCCCTCTCGTGGACATATGGACAACCAAAACACAGCTACAAACATTCTACGGTAGTGCCAAACACACCATTTCCGGTAGGTTCTTCTTCGGTGAAAACGTCTGTAAGCAATGAGTGGCCGCCATCTTGTGATGACAACACGAATCGTCCTGTCGCCACAAGATGGCGGCCGCCGATTGCGCTGAACAAGTTTTCCTTACTTCGCTAAATTACAGATAATTTTAGCTCTACTAGTAAATTAGTAAAAAATCAATTACTTTTTAAATTTGAAACTAAAACAAACAACAAAGAATGGCAAAACTGTAAATTATAACCCTTCATCAGCAGGGGAGACCGGGTATGGTTGTAACATGGGGAGAGTTGTAACACCACCAGTTCCTCTAATCAGGGATAAGACAGGAGTAACATGATCATTTCAGTATTTACCCACTCCTCCCCCCATCATACACAGGTACTATCAAGGCCGGAAACAGGTGCATGTAGATTCTATCGAGAAAAAAATGATTTTGAGGTAAGAAAGTACATTTTTGACCAAGACTATATTTTGTTTAGTACTTCTACTATTGCAGATAAAGCCATGTGACTTAGAATAAATTGTAGTTTCTTGGGCAAAATGTGATGTATTTTTCCCCTGCTAATTTCAACCCACTATGCTAATACAGCTAGCTAAACAATGGTTGACAGGGGTGGGGTGGGTTGTAACACATCTTTAAAAAGTGTTACAACCATCCCCTTCCATACAACTAAGAACACTTTCTTGATTTTAATCATGTTACAGAATGCCTAGGCAGTGGAAAAGAAAGACTGACAGAGGTGTGCCTGCAGATGTTTTTAAAAGAACATCTGATGAGGTCACAAAGAAGGGCAAATCAGTCAGATCAGTCGCAAAGGCACATGGGATCTGCCATGTAACACTGGGCAGATACTGCAGATCACTACAGAAGATTAGAGACCAGGGGTCCAGTGATCTTCCCAGTGTAGGTTACAGGAGCAGCAACAAAATTTTCTCTGAGGTGCAAGAGGAAACGTTAGCGGATTATTTGACTCAGGCAGCCGACCTGTATTATGGACTGACTCCACGTGAGGTAAGCATATGAGAGGTTAGTCACTGGAGACCAGAGTAGAATTGAAATTTATTTCAGTAAACCTCTTATTGAAGCATATCAGGCTGCACAGTGGCGTAGTGGTTAGCACTTTCACCTTGCAGCGAGAAGGTCCCTGGTTCACATCCCAGCTCGGACCTGGGATCTTTCTGCATGGAGTTTGCATGTTCTCCCTGTGCATGCGTGGGTTTTCTCCGGGTACTCCGGCTTCCTCCCACAGTCCAAAAATATGCTGAGGTTAATTGATTACTCTAAATTGCCCGTAGGTGTGAATGTGTGAGTGCTTGTGTGTCTATATATGTAGCCCTGCGACAGACTGGCGACCTGTCTAGGGTGTCCCCTGCCTTCGCCCGAGTCAGCTGGGATAGGCTCCAGCACCCCCGTGACCCTAGTGAGGATTAAGCGGTGTATAGATAATGGATGAATGGATGGATGAAGCATATCATAGGGTGTGGCCACTGTTTTTTTTTTTTTGTTTTTTTTTGCCTACTTGTTACAACAATTACCCCAGCATGTGTTACAACTTACCCCAGTAGTGGGGTAGGTTGTAACAAAGGATCACCATGTATTTAACATCACCTCATCAGGTCTGTAATATTCTTGCAGAGGTCTGACTTGGAGCCTAGTTAGTAAACAAATGTGGGTATGTTGTATTAAAGTTTGAGAACTCAAAAATTCAGTGAGTTGAAAGTGCTGAAAATAAGTGTTACAACCATACCCGGTCTCCCCTATTTTACAGGTATTTGCCTTTATTTGAAAATAAATTTGGGATATTTTTTTTAAATCATTTCGTAGTTGCTCCTTTATAGACTTTTTTTGTTGAATGACAGATAATAAACTAGTAAAATCACTGAAAACACTATGAATTTACTTGGTAATGTTAAGCCGAAATAAACAACAAAGACAAGCAAAACTGTAAATAAAAAAATCTGTATTTTTAAAAATGGTAGTTCATTAAGAAATGGTAAGAAGACACGAGTGAAATTGCAGGAGGATAAAAAAAGAGTATTTTTTTAACTTTTGAAAGACAAATCATGCATAGTAATGGAAAACCATTGTAGTAACATGAACTGTTACTTTACATATTTTTCATTTTGTTTAAATAAAGAAGACAACCAGTAAACTCACAGAACAAGAAAGTACTAACTTACATATTGATTGTAAAAACAAACTAAATGTAAAAACGGCCACATTTGTAAATACTGTCCAAATCTAAATTCTGCAATTTTACAAATACTCATTTGTTGTGTTACACAGTTTGACCATAAAATCACACTATTCTTCTCTCTGTTCTAAATACAGTTACACAAATATCATTAATTTGTATATATTTATCGTTATTTAAAATGCAACACGTGTATTAATTAATTAATTAATTATCGTTTTGTAACTGTTCCTGACAGATTTTTAGTTTTCTTAAATTACAGATAATAATTAGAAACATCATAGAAAAAAAATGTAAACATGAATGTAAAACCAAAACAAACAAACAAGAAAGAAAAACTGATCGTAATATCCACTTCAAAAATCTGGATTGTTAAAAATGCTAATTTCTTATTTAACAATTTTGACCATAAAGTTAGTTTTTCTTTGTTGTGTTTCAATCATAAAAAAAATATTTGTACTGCATGGATTTTTATTCAAAATAGGGAAATTATTTCTCAAACTGGAAAAATTATTTTTTTCCTGTTTTGGTCATTTAATTTGTAAAATTACACAGTTGTTTGTTTTTTTTACAGTTAATATGGAAATTAGTGCTTCGTTATCTGACAAAAGTACTAATTTAAGTACTGACTGTACAAAGAAAACACAATTTTGAAAAAAGCTGTAAAAACTGTTCAGATGAAAACTCTATTGACAAATAATCAATGTTGTATTATAGAGTAGATAATTTTTAATTGTTCCAGATTTTCCCTTTGTTGTTAAACTACAGATAATTACTAGGAATATTGCAGAAAAGGTATTAATTCACATGTTAATCTAAACACAAAACAAACAACAAAGAAGTACAAAACAGTAGATAAAGTTCACATAAAGTAACGCTTTTTAAAAAAAGGTATTTTGCTGTCACGCTTATTTATTTGCTGTTGTTTGTTTTATTTTGTTGTACTGATATTTGCAGATATTTGAAAGAAAATGTATGTATGTAAAGAATTTCAATGTAGGGAATTATTTCTCAACCTGTGAAATTACAGATTGTCTTTTCAGTGAAATTCCAGAGAAAGATATTATTTACATGTTCACTGAAAAAACTAAAGAAAAAAACAGGCCCAAACTGTAAATAATAGCCACATCAAAAATCTGTATTTTTAGAAATAGAAATGTCTTCACCTAAAGTGTTTAGATTTAAAATGACATAAATTGTTGTTTGACAATATTTGACTGTTAAGCTACACTTTTCAGGTCTCTAAATTAGCAAAACACTTTATAATACTGATATTTTCTGTTATTTGAAAGAGAAAAAACACATATATAAAGGACTGAAAAAGAGAGAAATTATTTCTTAAACTGTAAATTTACAGATTTCCTCTGTTAATAATTAGTGATATTGAGTGTTCACATCAAAAATCTGTATTTTTACACATTTCTTCTCCTAAAGTGTTTAAGTTTAAAATGACACTCTTGTTTATTTGTATTTAAATATTCCGGAATGTTCGTGCATTCTATGTCATAATGGTGATGTTCAGAATGTTCATGCCTCAGTAGCAGTGGATCTGCTTTACTGCAGATGCAGC
Organism: Amphiprion clarkii; assembly: GCA_027123335.1. NCBI lineage: Eukaryota > Metazoa > Chordata > Actinopteri > Pomacentridae > Amphiprion > Amphiprion clarkii. Next base: position 7,771,009 of record CM049583.1, on the reverse strand, counting down.
TCCACGTTTGTCCTCATTTTTCTGGATTTTATCTCAACGTTTTCATCCTCTTGGCTTCAGGAGACACATGGAGAATATTTGTGAGATTTGAGGAGGACAAAAAGACAGTTTCCTCTGTGTTGGGACTGTTGTTGGATGATGGATGGGAGCAGTTTGGTCGAGTGGATAAGATTTGTTAAAATAAGATGAAGGAAACTTGTAGTTGGAAGATGTGAGGATTTTTCTATTAATTGGACAAAGTTTGCTGTCATGTTGGCTGATCATTGAAGACGTTACTGACAAGTGGAACAATGATTTGAAAAACCAGGACGGATGCCCAAAGGAGTTTCACCAGAACATCAGCTGCTATCGCTGTGCTGTTGAGTGACATTCTCCTCTGGAAAGTGGATCCTGAATGTTTCTTCTACCAGGTAGGGATCTACATGCTGAATGTCATTTTAGCTGATTTAAATAATATAATATATACATACACTACCGTTCGAAAATTTGGGGTCGTTTGGGGTCACTTAGAAATGTCCTTATTTTCAAAATGAAAGCATTTTATTCAGTGAAGGTAACATTAAATGAATCAGAAATACAGTACTAATCGTGTTGAAAGGCTAACTGATGATTAGAAAACCCTTGTGCAATTATGCTAGCACATGAATAAAAGTGTGAGTTTTCATGGAAAACACAAAATTGTCTGGGTGACCCCAAACTTTTGAACTTTAGAGTATATTTTAACAGCGTAATCATACATTCAGACACTGTGAAACTACAAATGACTGTGTGAAAACAAAACAAAAAAAAAACATATTTTTGAGATGACACTGTTTACAGTTAGTCTTTTTTCTTTATTTCTCTTTTTTGACTGCTCAACATGTAAATGAATGCTTTTATCTGTGATTTTACTAATTACTATGAGTAATTTAACAAAACAGGGAAAATCTGTGGCGTAACAGTTTCAGAAATTATTTCCTGATTATTTAAATATTTTGCTGATTTCAACACAGTTAAAAGAAAACTGTAACCTCATGGTCAAATGTTGTCAAATAACAAATTATCATTTTAAAATATACAGATTTTAGATGTTGATATTACAGTTGTTGTTTGTAAAGTAATTGATTTACTTGTATAGCAAGGTTTGCAGCTCCATATGAGGGTAACAGTGTCATAATGAACCTTCTAGTTTCAGAGATGGTTGGGTTCTGTTCTTCTGTATATCGTCGTTTAATTCCATGTGCATGCGAGGTACACTTAGCGAGTTGTGTGTCTGTAACAGTTATAACTGCAGGCTGTAAATAAACTAAGGTACATGTGCCACACCAGTTCCAGGGGAGATACCAATATAATGTTCCTCCACACTGCGGTTTCATTGGACTCTAAACCTCTTAATATAAATTCACCAATAAACACATCATTTAAACAATGAGGCTATTTCAAACACTTCCTGTGCTGCATAATGCCACATTACATATCCTGCCTATCGCTTAAAGACATAAATACACCAATATAAATTACACGGTAGCCCAAAACTTCCCTCTCGTGGACATCTGGACAACCAAAAACACAGCTACAAACACTCTACGGTAGTGCCAAACACACCATTTCCGGTAGGTTCTTCTTCGGTGAAAACATCTGTAAGCAATGAGTGGCCGCCATCTTGTGACGACAACACGAATCGTCCGGTGCGCCACATATAGAATGAGCGCCCGGCAGGCTCCACGTTGGCGCGGTTCTTGGGGGCAGGTCGGCGACGTGTGGTCACTGGTGTTGGGGTGCCCGCGTAGAGCGTATTACTGGGTGGGGTAATTTTTTGCTTGGTGGGGGTATTTGGGTGATAATCTTTATTCATATCCAACAATATGGATGGGCAAATACGGGTACTGGCGCTAGACCTCATGCTGTATTTTGCACACTCACTGTTAGGGAGGTATTATAGTTTGGGTAGTGGCCACAGTGGATACATTTGACAGTGAAGATGGATATCAGAGATCAAATATTTCCATGCATGCATGGGGATGACCGGGTATGGTTGTAACATGGGGAGAGTTGTAACTACCACCTGTTCACTCCTTATCAGGGATATAAGACAGGAGTAGAGAGTAACTTGATATTGTCACTGTGGTTTACCCACTCCCTCTCCCCCTCATCACACACAGGTACTATCAACGGGCCTGGAATACCGGTCATGCTTGATTCGATGTAGTGAATAAAACGGAGGTATTAATGTGATTAAATTGTTGTCCATGGGTCGTTCTAGTGTATGAGGGGTGAACGGCTTACTTATAGTGCAGATGATAGCCATTGGGAATGAGAAAGTTATTGGAGGTGGCGGGGGCATAAAAGGGTGCTGTGTAGGGTGCACAGGCGAATAGGGAATTCCCATCTATGCTAATTCAGCCTTGCTATTACCTATTGGTGGTCAGAGGGGGGCGGTCGGGGCGGTTATCACAGTGCTTTAAAAAGTGTTACCACATCCCCTTTCCATAAAACTAAGAATACACATTCTTGATTTGAATCCTGGTACTGAAGTGCCCTAGGGGCAGGAAAAAAGATAAGAATGACAGAGGTGTGACTGCTAGATGTTTTTTAAAAGAACATCTTGAGGACGGTCACAAGAAGAATGGGCAATTCCAGTCAGATTCTGGCCACAAAGGCATCTTGGGACTCATGCCTCATGTAAACACTGGGCAGATCTTGCTAGATCATCTACAGAAGATGCAGAGGCCCAGGGGTCCAGTGATCTTCCCAGTGTAGGATACAGGAGCAAGCTATACCATATACTATGTGGCTATGAGGTCCAAGAGGAAATGTGTAGAGGAGTATTTGGTCTCAGGCAGCCGACCGGTATTATGGGACTGACTCCACGTGATGGGATAAGCAGATGACGAGGTTAGTCACTGGAGACCAGAGTAGAGATTGAAATTTATTTCAGTAAACGTCAGCGGATT
>CM049583.1:7521505-7768066 GCA_027123335.1 Amphiprion clarkii | reverse complement strand
AATGCCTAGGCAGTGGAAAAGAAAGACTGACAGAGGTGTGCCTGCAGATGTTTTTAAAAGAACATCTGATGAGGTCACAAAGAAGGGCAAATCAGTCAGATCAGTCACAAAGGCACATGGGATCTGCCATGTAACACTGGGCAGATACTGCAGATCACTACAGAAGATGAGAGACCAGGGGTCCAGTGATCTTCCCAGTGTAGGTTACAGGAGCAGCAACAAAATTTTCTCTGAGGTCCAAGAGGAAATGTTAGCGGATTATTTGACTCAGGCAGCCGACCTGTATTATGGACTGACTCCACGTGAGGTAAGCATATGAGAGGTTAGTCACTGGAGACCAGAGTAGAATTGAAATTTATTTCAGTAAACCTCTTATTGAAGCATATCATAGGGTGTGGCCACTGTTTTTATTTTTTTTTGCCTACTTGTTACAACTTACCCCAGCATGTGTTACAACTTACCCCAGTAGTGGGGTAGGTTGTAACAAAGGATCACCATGTATTTAACATCACCTCATCAGGTCTGTAATATTCTTGCAGAGGTCTGACTTGGAGCCTAGTTAGTAAACAAATGTGGGTATGTTGTATTAAAGTTTGAGAACTCAAAAATTCAGTGAGTTGAAAGTGCTGAAAATAAGTGTTACAACCATACCCGGTCTCCCCTATTTTACAGGTATTTGCCTTTATTTGAAAATAAATTTGGGATATTTTTTTTAAAATAATTTCGTAGTTGCTCCTTTATAGACTTTTTTTGTTGAATGACAGATAATAAACTAGTAAAATCACTGAAAACACTATGAATTTACTTGGTAATGTTAAGCCGAAATAAACAACAAAGACAAGCAAAACTGTAAATAAAAAAATCTGTATTTTTAAAAATGGTAGTTCATTAAGAAATGGTAAGAAGACATGAGTGAAATTGCAGGAGGATAAAAAAAGAGTATTTTTTTAACTTTTGAAAGACAAATCATGCATAGTAATGGAAAACCATTGTAGTAACATGAACTGTTACTTCACATATTTTTCATTTTGTTTAAATAAAGAAGACAACCAGTAAACTCACAGAACAAGAAAGTACTAACTTTCATATTGATTGTAAAAACAAACTAAATGTAAAAACGGCCACATTTGTAAATACTGTCCAAATCTAAATTCTGCAATTTTACAAATACTCATTTGTTGTGTTAGATAGTTTGACCATAAAATCACACTATTCTTCTTTCTGTTCTAAATAGTTACACAAATATCATTAATTTTCATATGTTTATCGTTATTTAAAATGCAACATGTGTATTAATTAATTAATTAATTATCATTTTGTAACTGTTCCTGACAGATTTTTAGTTTTCTTAAATTACAAATAATAATTAGAAACATCACAGAAAAAAAATGTAAACATGAATGTAAAACCAAAACAAACAAACAAGAAAGAAAAACTGATTGTAATATCCACATCAAAAATCTGGATTGTTAAAAATGCTAATTTCTTATTTAACAATTTTGACCATAAAGTTAGTTTTTCTTTGTTGTGTTTCAATAATAAAAAAAATATTTGTACTGCATGGATTTTTATTCAAAATAGGGAAATTATTTCTCAAACTGGAAACATTATTTTTTTTTCCTGTTTTGGTCATTTAATTTGTAAAATTACACAGTTGTTTGTTTTTTTTTACAGTTAATATGTAAATTAGTGCTTCGTTATCTGACAAAAGTACTAATTTAAGTATTGACTGTACAAAGAAAACACAATTTTGAAAAAAAGCTGTAAAAACTGTTCAGATGAAAACTCTATTGACAAATACTCAATGTTGTATTATAGAGTAGATAATTTTTAATTGTTACAGATTTTCCCTTTGTTGTTAAACTACAGATAATTACTAGGAATATTGCAGAAAAGGTATTAATTCACATGTTAATCTAAACACAAAACAAACAACAAAGAAGTACAAAACAGTAGATAAAGTTCACATAAAATAACGCTTTTAAAACAAAGGTATTTTGCTGTCACGCTTATTTATTTGCTGTTGTTTGTTTTATTTTGTTGTACTGATATTTGCAGATATTTGAAAGAAAATGTATGTATGTAAAGAATTTCAATGTTGGGAATTATTTCTCAACCTGTGAAATTACAGAAAAAGATATTATTTACATGTTCACTGAAAAAACAAAAGAAAAAAACAGGCCCAAACTGTAAATAATATCCATATCAAAAATCTGGATTTTTAGAAATAGAAATGTCTTCACCTAAAGTGTTTAGATTTAAAATGACATAAATTGTTGTTTGACAATATTTGACTGTTAAGCTACACTTTTCAGATCTCTAAATTAGCAAAACACTTTATAATACTGATATTTGCTGTTAGTTGAAAGAGAAAAAACACATATATAAAGGACTGAAAAAGAGAGAAATTATTTCTTAAACTGTAAATTTAAGATTTCCTCTGTGTTGATAATTAGTGATATTGAGTGTTCACATCAAAAATCTGTATTTTTACACATTTCTTCTCCTAAAGTGTTGAAGTTTAAAATGACACTCTTGTTTATTTGTATTTAAATATTCCGGAATGTTCATGCATTCTATGTCATAATGGTGATGTTCAGAATGTTTTGGCTTCAATAGCACAGATACCTTCGTGGATCTGCTTTACTGCAGATGCAGCTCCACGTTTGTCCTCATTTTTCTGGATTTTATCTCAACGTTTTCATCCTCTTGGCTTCAGGAGACACATGGAGAATATTTGTGAGATTTGAGGAGGACAAAAAGACACAGTTTTCTCTGTGTTGGGACTGTTGTTGGATGATGGATGGGAGCAGTTTGGTCGAGTGGATAAGATTTGTTAAAATGACATGAAGGAAACTTGTAGTTGGAAGATGTGAGGATTTTTCTTTTAATTGGACAAAGTTTGCTGTCATGTTGGCTGATCATTGAAGACGTTACTGACAAGTGGAACAATGATTTGAAAAACCAGGACGGATGCCCAAAGGAGTTTCACCAGAACATCAGCTGCTGTCGCTGTGCTGTTGAGTGACATTCTCCTCTGGAAAGTGGATCCTGAATGTTTCTTCTACCAGGTAGGGATCTACATGCTGAATGTCATTTTAGCTGATCTAAATAATATAATATATACATACACTACCGTTCAAAAATTTGGGGTCATTTGGGGTCACTTAGAAATGTCCTTATTTTCAAAATGAAAGCATTTTTTTCAGTGAAGATAACATTAAATGAATCAGAAATACAGTACTAATCGTGTTGAAAGGCTAGTTGATGATTAGAAAACCCTTGTGCAATTATGCTAGCACATGAATAAAAGTGTGAGTTTTCATGGAAAACATAAAATTGTCTGGGTGACCCCAAACTTTTGAACTTTAGAGTATATTTTAACAGCGTAATCATACATTCAGACACTGTGAAACGACAAATGACTGTGTGAAAACAAAACAAAAAAACAACATATTTTTGAGATGACACTGTTTACACTTAGTCTTTTTTTTCTTTATTTCTCTTTTTTGACTGCTCAACATGTAAATGAATGCTTTTATCTGTGATTTTACTAATTACTATGAGTAATTTAACAAAGCAGGGAAAATCTGTGGCGTAACAGTTTAAGAAATTATTTCCGGATTATTTAAATGTTTTGCTGATTTCAACACAGTTAAAAGAAAACTGTAACCTCATGGTCAAATGTTGTCAAATAACAAATTATCATTTTAAAATATACAGATTTTAGATGTGGATATTACAGTTGTTGTTTTGTCCTCCTACATATTTATTTATTTTTTGGTTTAACATTACCAAGTAAATGAATATTTTTATCTGTTTTAATAGTTATTTTTTGTAATTTAACCTACCAGGGAAAATCTGTAAAGTAATGTAACAAAATGATTTACAATTATTATGCATTATATTTCTTTCAAATAATGACAAATACCTCTAAAATAATGATATAGCTTTTTCTGAATTCAGTCAGAAAGAAAATGAAAGAAGTGTAATTTCACAATGAAATGTTGGAGGAGAATAATTTGTTTGTAAAATTTGTTTGTAAAATTACAGATTTTTGATTTGTCCAGTACTCACAGTTGTGGCCTGTTTTTTCTTTTTCTTTCTTTTCTTTTCTTTTTCTTTTTTTACAATAAATATGCAAATTAGTACTTTGTTTTCTCTGACTGTAAGTAGTAAAGTTACAGAAAAAAAATATTAACTTATATATTGACTGTAAAAACAAATGGAAATTTAAAAAAAAAAAAAAACAGGCCACAGCTGTAAATACTGTCCAAATCAAAGCTCTGTAATTTTACAAATACTCATTTGTTCTCCTGTAATGTTTGACAGTGAAATTACACCTCTTTTCTTTCTGTACTGAAATCAGAGACAAATATAACATTATTTTAGAGGTACTTGTCCTTATTTGAAAGTAAAATCATTTTGTAACTGTTGCTTACAGATTTTCTGTAGCTGGTTAAATTACAGATTATAACTAGTAAAATAAAAAATGCTAATTTACATTATAATGTAAAACCAAAACAAAGAACAAGGAAGGGCAAAAAATGTAAAATCAAATATTATCTATGAAAAATCTATATTTTGAAAAATGAGAATTTGTTGTTTGACAATATTTGACCATTAAGCTACACTTTCAGTGTGTCTAAATCAGCAAAAACCTTATGATACTGATATTTGCTGTTATTTTGAAAGAGAAAAAAACATGTATAATGACTGAAAAAGAGAAATTATTTCTTAAACTGTAAATTTACAGATTGTCCCTGTTTTGGTAATGAGTGAAATTGTGTGTTCACATCAAAAATCTCCATTTTTACACACTAATTTCTTCTCCTAAAGTGTTTAGGTTTAAAATGACACTCTTGTTTATTTGTATTTAAATATTCCGGAATGTTCGTGCATTCAATGTCATAATGGTGATGTTCAGAATGTTCAGGCCTCAGTGGATCTGCTTTACTGCAGATGCAGCTCCAAGTTTGTCCTCATTTCTCTGGATTTTATCTCAACGTTTTCATCCATTTGGCTTCAGGAGACACATGGAGAATATTTGTGAGATTTGAGGAGGGCAAAAAGACAGTTTCCTCTGTGTTGGGACTGTTGTTGGATGATGGATGGGAGCAGTTTGGTCGAGTGGACAAGATTTGTTAAAATGACATGAAGGAAACTTGTAGTTGGAAGATGTGAGGATTTTTCTTTTAATTGGACAAAGTTTGCTGTCATGTTGGCTGATCATTGAAGACGTTACTGACAAGTGGAACAATGATTTGAAAAACCAGGACGGATGCCCAAAGGAGTTTCACCAGAACATCAGCTGCTGTCGCTGTGCTGTTGAGTGACATTCTCCTCTGGAAAGTGGATCCTGAATGTTTCTTCTACCAGGTAGGGTTCTACATGCTGAATGTCATTTTAGCTGATTTAAATAAAATAATATACACATACACTACCGTTCGAAAATTTGGGGTCATTTGGGGTCACTTAGAAATGTCCTTATTTTTCAAAATGCAAAAGCATTTTTTTCAGTGAAGATAACATTAAATGAATCAAAACTGACTGTGGTGCTATGACACACACACACACACACACACACACACACACACACACACACACACACACACACACACACACACACACACACACACACACACACACACACACAACAAACTCGACATGTGTTGTTCAATATTTCAGTTAAGAACAAACTCGACATGTATATGCATATGATCACCAGCAAGCGTGAGAAGAAGGTCTTGCTTGTTGTAATCTTGCCACGAATTTCTATAATGTTTCTTCTCAAGAGGATTTTTGGAATTTTCCTTGGCGAACATCGTATCTTGACAAAATGATGTTTCTTGCCTCAAGAACAATTATTGTACTGTTTTTGTATAAAATTTCCGTTAAGTACTAACTTGCATGGCTTACTGATGACACTAAGTCACCAGCAAGCCGTGCAATAAGATCTCTCTTGCTCTTACCGAAGGGATCTCAAGGGCTTCTCAGATATTTACTCTCCAGAAGATATTTGGAATTTTTCCTTTGTGATACAACCTTGCATGTCAGACCAAATAATGTTACTATTTCGGAGTGACATGTTGTGCAATTGTGGTAAATATTGCAGTGATGAACTAATTTACAGTATTGTTACATTAAATCACCAGCAAGCCTTGGAAGAGGGTGCCGACAATTTTATCGAGGATTTTGGGAGTTTTCCTTGTTGACAAGAGCTTGCTGGATTGTTGACATGATGTTTATTTTTGTTTTTTGTTGTTTAATTTCAGGTAAGTGCTATCTTGTATTGTTGTTACATCATGTCACCAGCAAGCCTTGGAAGAGGGTCCCTCTTTCCAAAGTCTTCCCAAGGTTTTCTCCAATATTTCCTCTAGAGAGGACATTTGGGGTTTTTCCTTGTTGACAAGAGCTTGCTGGATTGATGACATGATGTTTGTTTTTGTTTTTTTGTTGTTTTCTCTTTTTCTACAGAATTTATGCTGCATTTCTTGCTCAACATTTCAGGTAAGTGCTATCTTGTATTGTTGTTACATCATGTCACCAGCAAGCCTTGGAAGAGGGTCCCTCTTTCCAAAGTCTTCCCAAGGTTTTCTCCAATATTTCCTCTAGAGAGGACATTTGGGGTTTTTCCTTGTTGACAAGAGCTTGCTGGATTGATGACATGATGTTTGTTTTTGTTTTTGTTTTCTTTTTTTCTACAGAATTTATGCTGCATTTCTTGCTCAACATTTCAGGTAAGTGCTATCTTGTATTGTTGTTACATCATGTCACCAGCAAGCCTTGGAAGAGGGTCCCTCTTTCCAAAGTCTTCCCAAGGTTTTCTCCAATATTTCCTCTAGAGAGGACATTTGGGGTTTTTCCTTGTTGACAAGAGCTTGCTGGATTGATGACATGATGTTTGTTTTTTTGTTGTTTTCTTTTTTTCTACAGAATTTATGCTGCATTTCTTGCTCAACATTTCAGGTAAGTGCTATCTTGTATTGTTACATCATGTCACCAGCAAGCCTTGGAAGAGGGTCCCTCTTTCCAAAGTCTTCCCAAGGTTTTCTCCAATATTTCCTCTAGAGAGGACATTTGGGGTTTTTCCTTGTTGACAAGAGCTTGCTGGATTGATGACATGATGTTTGTTTTTGTTTTTTTGTTGTTTTCTTTTCTTCTACAGAATTTATGCTGCATTTCTTGCTCAACATTTCAGGTAAGTGCTATCTTGTATTGTTGTTACATCATGTCACCAGCAAGCCTTGGAAGAGGGTCCCTCTTTCCAAAGTCTTCCCAAGGTTTTCTCCAAAGTTTCCTCTCGAGAGGACATTTGGGTTCTTCCTTGTTGACAAGAGCTTGCTGGATTGATGACATGATGTTTGTTTTTGTTTTTTTGTTGTTTTCTTTTGTTCGACAGAATTTATGCTGCATTTCTTGCTCAACATTTCAGGTAAGTGCTATCTTGTATTGTTACATCATGTCACCAGCAAGCCTTGGAAGAGGGTCCCTCTTTCCAAAGTCTTCCCAAGGTTTTCTCCAAAATTTCCTCTCGAGAGGACATTTGGGTTCTTCCTTGTTGACAAGAGTTTCCTGGATTGATGACATGATGTTTGCTTTTGTTTGTTTGTTGTTTTCTTTTCTTCGACAGAATTTATGCTGCATTTCTTGCTCAACATTTCAGCTAAGTGCTATCTTGTATTGTTGTTACATCATGTCACCAGCAAGCCTTGGAAGAGGGTCCCTCTTTCCAAAGTCTTCCCAAGGTTTTCTTGTAAATTTCCTCTCGAGAGGATATTTGGGTTTTTCCTTGTTGACAAGAGCTTGCTGGATTGATGACATGATGTTTGCTTTTGTTTGTTTGTTGTTTTCTTTTTTCTGCAGAATTTATGCTGCATTTCTTGCTCAACATTTCAGGTAAGTGCTATCTTGTATTGTTGTTACATCATGTCACCAGCAAGCCTTGGAAGAGGGTCCCTCTTTCCAAAGTCTTCCCAAGGTTTTCTCCAATATTTCCTCTCGAGAGAGGACATTTGGACTTTTCCTTGTTGACAAGAGCTTGCTGGATTGATGACATGATGTTTGTTTTTGTTTGTTTTTTGTTTTCTTTTTTCAACAGAATTCATGCTGCATTTCTTGCTCAACATTTCAGGTAAGTGCTATCTTGTATTGTTGTTACATCATGTCACCAACAAGCCTTGGAAGGGGGTCCCTCTTTCCAAAGTCTTCCCATGGTTTTCTCGTGAATTTCCTCTAGAGAGGACATTTGGGTTTCTCCTTGTTGACAAGAGCTTGCTGGATTGATGACATGATGTTTGTTTTTTTGTTGTTTTCTTTTTTTCGACAGAATTTATGCTGCAATTCTTGCTCAACATTTCAGGTAAGTGCCATCTTGTATTGTTACATCATGTCACCAGCAAGCCTTGGAAGAGGGTCCCTCGTTCCAAAGTCTTCCCAAGGTTTTCTCCAATATTTCCTCTCGAGAGGACATTTGGGTTTTTCCTTGTTGACAAGAGCTTGCTGGATTGATGACATGATGTTTGTTTTTGTTTTTTTGTTGTTTTCTTTTCTTCGACAGAATTTATGCTGCATTTCTTGCTCAACATTTCAGGTAAGTGCTAGCTTGTATTGTTGTTACATCATGTCACCAGCAAGCCTTGGAAGAGGGTCCCTCTTTCCAAAGTCTTCCCAAGGTTTTCTCCAAAATTTCCTCTCGAGAGGACATTTGGGTTCTTCCTTGTTGACAAGAGCTTGCTGGATTGATGACATGATGTTTGTTTTTGTTTTTTTGTTTTCTTTTTTCAACAGAATTCATGCTGCATTTCTTGCTCAACATTTCAGGTAAGTGCTATCTTGTATTGTTACATCATGTCACCAGCAAGCCTTGGACGAGGGTCCCTCTTTCCAAAGTCTTCCCAAGGTCTTCTCCAAAATTTCCTCTCGAGACGACATTTGGGTTTTTCCTTGTTGACAAGAGCTTGTTGGATTGATGACATGATGTTTGTCTTTGTTTTTTGTTGTTTTCTTTTCTTCTACAGAATTTATGCTGCATTTCTTGCTCAACATTTCAGGTAAGTGCTATCTTGTTTTGTTGTTACATCACGTCACCAGCAACCCTTGGAAGAGGGTCCCTCTTTCCAAAGTCTTCCCAAGGTTTTCTCCAACATTTCCTCGAGAGAGGAGATTTGGGTTTTTCCTTGTTGACAAGAGCTTGCTGGATTGATGACATGATGTTTGTTTTTTTTTTTTGTTGTTTTCTTTTCTTCAACAGAATTTATGCTGCATTTCTTGCTCAACATTTCAGCTAAGTGCTATCTTGTATTGTTGTTACATCATGTCACCAGCAAGCCTTGGAAGACGGTCCCTCTTTCCAAAGTCTTCCCAAGGTTTTCTTGGAAATTTCCTCTCGAGAGGACATTTGGGTTTTTCCTTGTTGACAAGAGCTTACTGGATTGATGACATGATGTTTGCTTTTGTTTGTTTGTTGTTTTCTTTTTTCTACAGAATTTATGCTGCATTTCTTGCTCAACATTTCAGGTAAGTGCTATCTTGTATTGTTGTTACATCATGTCACCAGCAAGCCTTGGAAGAGGGTCCCTCTTTCCAAAGTCTTCCCAAGGTTTTCTCCAAAATTTCCTCCAGAGAGGACATTTGGGTTCTTCCTTGTTGACAAGAGCTTGCTGGTTTGATGACATGATGTTTGTTTTTGTTTTTTGTTTTCTTTTTTCAACAGAATTCATGCTGCATTTCTTGCTCAACATTTCAGGTAAGTGCTATCTTGTATTGTTGTTACATCATGTCACCAGCAAGTCTTGGAAGAGGGTCCCTCTTTCCAAAGTATTCCCAAGGTTTTCTCCAACATTTCCTCGAGAGAGGACATTTGGGTTTTTCCTTGTTGACAAGACCTTGCTGGATTGATGATATGATGTTTGTTTTTTTTTTGTTTTCTTATCTTCGACAGAATTTATGCTGCATTTCTGGCTCAACATTTCAGCTAAGTGCTATCTTGTATTGTTGTTACATCATGTCACCAGCAAGCCTTGGAAGAGGGTCTCTCTTTCCAAACTCTTCCCAAGGTTTTCTTGTAAATTTCCTCTCGAGAGGACATTTGGGTTTTTCCTTGTTGACAAGAGCTTGCTGGATTGATGACATGATGTTTGTTTTTTTGTTGTTTTCTTTTTTTCTACAGAATTCATGCTGCATTTCTTGCTCAACATTTCAGGTAAGTGCCATCTTGTATTGTTACATCATGTCACCAGCAAGCCTTGGAAGAGGGTCCCTCGTTCCAAAGTCTTCCCAAGGCTTTCTCCAATATTTCCTCTCGAGAGGACATTTCGGTTTTTCCTTGTTGACAAGAGCTTGCTGGATTGATGACATGATGTTTGTTTTTGTTTTTTTTGTTGTTTTCTTTTCTTCGACAGAATTTCTGCTGCATTTTTTTGCTCAACATTTCAGGTAAGTGCTATCTTGTATTGTTGTTACATCATGTCACCAGCATGCCTTGGAAGAGGGTCCCTCTTTCCAAAGTCTTCCCAAGGTTTTCTCCAAAGTTTCCTCTCGAGAGGACATTTGGGTTCTTCCTTGTTGACAAGAGCTTGCTGGATTGATGACATGATGTTTGCTTTTGTTTGTTTGTTGTTTTGTTTTTTCTACAGAATTTATGCTGCATTTCTTGCTCAACATTTCAGGTAAGTGCTATCTTGTATTGTTGTTACATCATGTCACCAGCAAGCCTTGGAAGAGGGTCCCTCTTTCCAAAGTCTTCCCAAGGTTTTCTCAAATATTTCCTCTCGAGAGGACATTTGGGTTCTTCCTTGTTGACAAGAGCTTGCTGGATTGATGACATGATGTTTGCTTTTGTTTGTTTGTTGTTTTCTTTTTTTGACAGAATTTATGCTGCATTTCTTGCTCAACATTTCAGGTAAGTGCTATCTTGTATTGTTACATCATGTCACCAGCAAGCCTTGGACGAGGGTCCCTCTTTCCAAAGTCTTCCCAAGGTCTTCTCCAAAATTTCCTCTCGAGACGACATTTGGGTTTTTCCTTGTTGACAAGAGCTTGTTGGATTGATGACATGATGTTTGTCTTTGTTTTTTGTTGTTTTCTTTTCTTCTACAGAATTTATGCTGCATTTCTTGCTCAACATTTCAGGTAAGTGCTATCTTGTTTTGTTGTTACATCACGTCACCAGCAACCCTTGGAAGAGGGTCCCTCTTTCCAAAGTCTTCCCAAGGTTTTCTCCAACATTTCCTCGAGAGAGGAGATTTGGGTTTTTCCTTGTTGACAAGAGCTTGCTGGATTGATGACATGATGTTTGTTTTTTTTTTTTGTTGTTTTCTTTTCTTCAACAGAATTTATGCTGCATTTCTTGCTCAACATTTCAGCTAAGTGCTATCTTGTATTGTTGTTACATCATGTCACCAGCAAGCCTTGGAAGAGGGTCCCTCTTTCCAAAGTCTTCCCAAGGTTTTCTTGGAAATGTCCTCTCGAGAGGACATTTGGGTTTTTCCTTGTTGACAAGAGCTTACTGGATTGATGACATGATGTTTGCTTTTGTTTGTTTGTTGTTTTCTTTTTTCTACAGAATTTATGCTGCATTTCTTGCTCAACATTTCAGGTAAGTGCTATCTTGTATTGTTGTTACATCATGTCACCAGCAAGCCTTGGAAGAGGGTCCCTCTTTCCAAAGTCTTCCCAAGGTTTTCTCCAAAATTTCCTCCAGAGAGGACATTTGGGTTCTTCCTTGTTGACAAGAGCTTGCTGGTTTGATGACATGATGTTTGTTTTTGTTTTTTGTTTTCTTTTTTCAACAGAATTCATGCTGCATTTCTTGCTCAACATTTCAGGTAAGTGCTATCTTGTATTGTTGTTACATCATGTCACCAGCAAGTCTTGGAAGAGGGTCCCTCTTTCCAAAGTATTCCCAAGGTTTTCTCCAACATTTCCTCGAGAGAGGACATTTGGGTTTTTCCTTGTTGACAAGACCTTGCTGGATTGATGATATGATGTTTGTTTTTTTTTTTGTTTTCTTATCTTCGACAGAATTTATGCTGCATTTCTGGCTCAACATTTCAGCTAAGTGCTATCTTGTATTGTTGTTACATCGTGTCACCAGCAAGCCTTGGAAGAGGGTCTCTCTTTCCAAAGTCTTCCCAAGGTTTTCTTGTAAATTTCCTCTCGAGAGGACATTTGGGTTTTTCCTTGTTGACAAGAGCTTGCTGGATTGATGACATGATGTTTGTTTTTTTGTTGTTTTCTTTTTTTCTACAGAATTCATGCTGCATTTCTTGCTCAACATTTCAGGTAAGTGCCATCTTGTATTGTTACATCATGTCACCAGCAAGCCTTGGAAGAGGGTCCCTCGTTCCAAAGTCTTCCCAAGGCTTTCTCCAATATTTCCTCTCGAGAGGACATTTCGGTTTTTCCTTGTTGACAAGAGCTTGCTGGATTGATGACATGATGTTTGTTTTTGTTTTTTTTGTTGTTTTCTTTTCTTCGACAGAATTTATGCTGCAGTTTTTTGCTCAACATTTCAGGTAAGTGCTATCTTGTATTGTTGTTACATCATGTCACCAGCATGCCTTGGAAGAGGGTCCCTCTTTCCAAAGTCTTCCCAAGGTTTTCTCCAAAGTTTCCTCTCGAGAGGACATTTGGGTTCTTCCTTGTTGACAAGAGCTTGCTGGATTGATGACATGATGTTTGCTTTTGTTTGTTTGTTGTTTTCTTTTTTCTACAGAATTTATGCTGCATTTCTTGCTCAACATTTCAGGTAAGTGCTATCTTGTATTGTTGTTACATCATGTCACCAGCAAGCCTTGGAAGAGGGTCCCTCTTTCCAAAGTCTTCCCAAGGTTTTCTCAAATATTTCCTCTCGAGAGGACATTTGGGTTCTTCCTTGTTGACAAGAGCTTGCTGGATTGATGACATGATGTTTGCTTTTGTTTGTTTGTTGTTTTCTTTTTTTGACAGAATTTATGCTGCATTTCTTGCTCAACATTTCAGGTAAGTGCTATCTTGTATTGTTGTTACATCATGTCACCAGCAAGCCTTGGAAGAGGGTCCCTCTTTCCAAAGTCTTCCCAAGGTTTTCTCCAAAATTTCCTCGACAGAGGACATTTGGGTTCTTCCTTGTTGACAAGAGCTTGCTGGATTGATGACATGATGTTTGTTTTTGTTTTTTTGTTTTCTTTTTTCAACAGAATTCATGCTGCATTTCTTGCTCAACATTTCAGGTAAGTGCTATCTTGTATTGTTGTTACATCATGTCACCAGCAAGCCTTGGAAGAGGGTCCCTCTTTCCAAAGTCTTCCTAAGGTTTTCTCCAATATTTCCTCTAGAGAGGACGTTTGGGTTTTTCCTTGTTGACAAGAGCTTGCTGGATTGATGACATGATGTTTGTTTTTGTTTTTTTGTTGTTTTCTTTTCTTCGACAGAATTTATGCTGCATTTCTTGCTCAACATTTCAGGTCAGTGCTATCTTGTATTGTTGTTACATCATGTCACCAGCAAGCCTTGGAAGAGGGTCCCTCTTTCCAAAGTCTTCTCAAGGTTTTCTCCAAAATTTCCTCCAGAGAGGACATGTGGGTTCTTCCTTGTTGACAAGAGCTTGCTGGATTGATGACCTGATGTTTGTTTTTGTTTTTTGTTTTCTTTTTTCAACAGAATTCATGCTGCATTTCTTGCTCAACATTTCAGGTAAGTGCTATCTTGTATTGTTGTTACATCACGTCACCAGCAACCCTTGGAAGAGGGTCCCTCTTTCCAAAGTCTTCCAAGGTTTTCTCCAACATTTCCTCGAGAGAGGAGATTTGGGTTTTTCCTTGTTGACAAGAGCTTGCTGGATTGATGACATGATGTTTGTTTTTTTTTTTTGTTGTTTTCTTTTCTTCAACAGAATTTATGCTGCATTTCTTGCTCAACATTTCAGCTAAGTGCTATCTTGTATTGTTGTTACATCATGTCACCAGCAAGCCTTGGAAGAGGGTCCCTCTTTCCAAAGTCTTCCCAAGGTTTTCTTGGAAATTTCCTCTCGAGAGGACATTTGGGTTTTTCCTTGTTGACAAGAGCTTACTGGATTGATGACATGATGTTTGCTTTTGTTTGTTTGTTGTTTTCTTTTTTCTACAGAATTTATGCTGCATTTCTTGCTCAACATTTCAGGTAAGTGCTATCTTGTATTGTTGTTACATCATGTCACCAGCAAGCCTTGGAAGAGGGTCCCTCTTTCCAAAGTCTTCCCAAGGTTTTCTCCAAAATTTCCTCCAGAGAGGACATTTGGGTTCTTCCTTGTTGACAAGAGCTTGCTGGTTTGATGACATGATGTTTGTTTTTGTTTTTTGTTTTCTTTTTTCAACAGAATTCATGCTGCATTTCTTGCTCAACATTTCAGGTAAGTGCTATCTTGTATTGTTGTTACATCATGTCACCAGCAAGTCTTGGAAGAGGGTCCCTCTTTCCAAAGTATTCCCAAGGTTTTCTCCAACATTTCCTCTCGAGAGGACATTTGGGTTTTTCCTTGTTGACAAGAGCTTGCTGGATTGATGACATGATGTTTGTTTTTTTGTTGTTTTCTTTTTTTCTACAGAATTCATGCTGCATTTCTTGCTCAACATTTCAGGTAAGTGCCATCTTGTATTGTTACATCATGTCACCAGCAAGCCTTGGAAGAGGGTCCCTCGTTCCAAAGTCTTCCCAAGGCTTTCTCCAATATTTCCTCTCGAGAGGACATTTCGGTTTTTCCTTGTTGACAAGAGCTTGCTGGATTGATGACATGATGTTTGTTTTTGTTTTTTTTGTTGTTTTCTTTTCTTCGACAGAATTTCTGCTGCATTTTTTTGCTCAACATTTCCGGTAAGTGCTATCTTGTATTGTTGTTACATCATGTCACCAGCATGCCTTGGAAGAGGGTCCCTCTTTCCAAAGTCTTCCCAAGGTTTTCTCCAAAGTTTCCTCTCGAGAGGACATTTGGGTTCTTCCTTGTTGACAAGAGCTTGCTGGATTGATGACATGATGTTTGTTTTTGTTTTTTTGTTTTCTTTTTTCAACAGAATTCATGCTGCATTTCTTGCTCAACATTTCAGGTAAGTGCTATCTTGTATTGTTGTTACATCATGTCACCAGCAAGCCTTGGAAGAGGGTCCCTCTTTCCAAAGTCTTCCCAAGGTTTTCTCCAATATTTCCTCTAGAGAGGACATTTGGGTTTTTCCTTGTTGACAAGAGCTTGCTGGATTGATGACATGATGTTTGTTTTTGTTTTTTTGTTGTTTTCTTTTTTTCGACAGAATTTATGCTGCATTTCTTGCTCAACATTTCAGGTAAGTGCTATCTTGTATTGTTGTTACATCATGTCACCAGCAAGCCTTGGAAGAGGGTCCCTCTTTCCAAAGTCTTCCCAAGGTTTTCTCCAATATTTCCTCCAGAGAGGACATTTGGGTTTTTCCTTGTTGACAAGAGCTTGCTGGATTGATGACATGATGTTTGTTTTTGTTTTTTTGTTTTCTTTTTTCAACAGAATTCATGCTGCATTTCTTGCTCAACATTTCAGGTAAGTGCTATCTTGTATTGTTGTTACATCATGTCACCAGCAAGCCTTGGAAGAGGGTCCCTCTTTCCAAAGTCTTCCTAAGGTTTTCTCCAATATTTCCTCTAGAGAGGACATTTGGGTTTTTCCTTGTTGACAAGAGCTTGCTGGATTGATGACATGATGTTTGTTTTTGTTTTTTTGTTGTTTTCTTTTCTTCGACAGAATTTATGCTGCATTTCTTGCTCAACATTTCAGGTCAGTGCTATCTTGTATTGTTGTTACATCATGTCACCAGCAAGCCTTGGAAGAGGGTCCCTCTTTCCAAAGTCTTCCCAAGGTTTTCTCCAAAATTTCCTCCAGAGAGGACATTTGGGTTCTTCCTTGTTGACAAGAGCTTGCTGGATTGATGACCTGATGTTTGTTTTTGTTTTTTGTTTTCTTTTTTCAACAGAATTCATGCTGCATTTCTTGCTCAACATTTCAGGTAAGTGCTATCTTGTATTGTTGTTACATCATGTCACCAGCAAGTCTTGGAAGAGGGTCCCTCTTTCCAAAGTATTCCCAAGGTTTTCTCCAACATTTCCTCGAGAGAGGACATTTGGGTTTTTCCTTGTTGACAAGACCTTGCTGGATTGATGACATGATGTTTGTTTTTGTTTTGTTGTTTTCTTATCTTCCACAGAATTTATGCTGCATTTCTTGCTCAACATTTCAGCTAAGTGCTATCTTGTATTGTTGTTACATCATGTCACCAGCAAGCCTTGGAAGAGGGTCCCTCTTTCCAAAGTCTTCCCAAGGTTTTCTTGTAAATTTCCTCTCGAGAGGACATTTGGGTTTTTCCTTGTTGACAAGAGCTTGCTGGATTGATGACATGATGTTTGCTTTTGTTTGTTTATTGTTTTCTTTTTTCTACAGAATTTATGCTGCATTTCTTGCTCAACATTTCAGGTAAGTGCTATCTTGTATTGTTGTTCCATCATGTCACCAGCAAGCCTTGGAAGAGGGTCCCTCTTTCCAAAGTCTTCCTAAGGTTTTCTCCAATATTTCCTCGAGAGAGGACGTTTGGGTTTTTCCTTGTTGACAAGAGCTTGCTGGATTGATGACATGATGTTTGTTTTTGTTTTTTTGTTGTTTTCTTTTCTTCGACAGAATTTATGCTGCATTTCTTGCTCAACATTTCAGGTAAGTGCTATCTTGTATTGTTGTTACATCATGTCACCAGCAAGCCTTGGAAGAGGGTCCCTCTTTCCAAAGTCTTCCCAAGGTTTTCTCCAAAATTTCCTCGACAGAGGGCATTTGGGTTCTTCCTTGTTGACAAGAGCATGCTGGATTGATGACATGATGTTTGTTTTTGTTTTTTTTGTTTTCTTTTTCCGACAGAATTCATGCCGCATTTCTTGCTCAACATTTCAGGTAAGTGCTATCTTGTATTGTTGTTACATCATGTCACCAGCAAGCCTTGGAAGAGGGTCCCTCTTTCCAAAGTCTTCCCAAGGTTTTCTCCAACATTTCCTCGAGAGAGGACATTTGGGTTTTTCCTTGCTGACAAGAGCTTGCTGGATTGATGACATGATGTTTGGTTTTTTTTGTTGTTTTCTTTTCTTCGACAGAATTTATGCTGCATTTCTTGCTCAACATTTCAGCTAAGTGCTATCTTGTATTGTTGTTACATCATGTCACCAGCAAGCCTTGGAAGAGGGTCCCTCTTTCCAAAGTCTTCTCAAGGTTTTCTCCAAAATTTCCTCCAGAGAGGACATGTGGGTTCTTCCTTGTTGACAAGAGCTTGCTGGATTGATGACCTGATGTTTGTTTTTGTTTTTTGTTTTCTTTTTTCAACAGAATTCATGCTGCATTTCTTGCTCAACATTTCAGGTAAGTGCTATCTTGTATTGTTGTTACATCACGTCACCAGCAACCCTTGGAAGAGGGTCCCTCTTTCCAAAGTCTTCCCAAGGTTTTCTCCAACATTTCCTCGAGAGAGGAGATTTGGGTTTTTCCTTGTTGACAAGAGCTTGCTGGATTGATGACATGATGTTTGTTTTTTTTTTTGTTGTTTTCTTTTCTTCAACAGAATTTATGCTGCATTTCTTGCTCAACATTTCAGCTAAGTGCTATCTTGTATTGTTGTTACATCATGTCACCAGCAAGCCTTGGAAGAGGGTCCCTCTTTCCAAAGTCTTCCCAAGGTTTTCTTGGAAATTTCCTCTCGAGAGGACATTTGGGTTTTTCCTTGTTGACAAGAGCTTACTGGATTGATGACATGATGTTTGCTTTTGTTTGTTTGTTGTTTTCTTTTTTCTACAGAATTTATGCTGCATTTCTTGCTCAACATTTCAGGTAAGTGCTATCTTGTATTGTTGTTACATCATGTCACCAGCAAGCCTTGGAAGAGGGTCCCTCTTTCCAAAGTCTTCCCAAGGTTTTCTCCAAAATTTCCTCCAGAGAGGACATTTGGGTTCTTCCTTGTTGACAAGAGCTTGCTGGTTTGATGACATGATGTTTGTTTTTGTTTTTTGTTTTCTTTTTTCAACAGAATTCATGCTGCATTTCTTGCTCAACATTTCAGGTAAGTGCTATCTTGTATTGTTGTTACATCATGTCACCAGCAAGTCTTGGAAGAGGGTCCCTCTTTCCAAAGTATTCCCAAGGTTTTCTCCAACATTTCCTCTCGAGAGGACATTTGGGTTTTTCCTTGTTGACAAGAGCTTGCTGGATTGATGACATGATGTTTGTTTTTTTGTTGTTTTCTTTTTTTCTACAGAATTCATGCTGCATTTCTTGCTCAACATTTCAGGTAAGTGCCATCTTGTATTGTTACATCATGTCACCAGCAAGCCTTGGAAGAGGGTCCCTCGTTCCAAAGTCTTCCCAAGGCTTTCTCCAATATTTCCTCTCGAGAGGACATTTCGGTTTTTCCTTGTTGACAAGAGCTTGCTGGATTGATGACATGATGTTTGTTTTTGTTTTTTTTGTTGTTTTCTTTTCTTCGACAGAATTTCTGCTGCATTTTTTTGCTCAACATTTCCGGTAAGTGCTATCTTGTATTGTTGTTACATCATGTCACCAGCATGCCTTGGAAGAGGGTCCCTCTTTCCAAAGTCTTCCCAAGGTTTTCTCCAAAGTTTCCTCTCGAGAGGACATTTGGGTTCTTCCTTGTTGACAAGAGCTTGCTGGATTGATGACATGATGTTTGTTTTTGTTTTTTTGTTTTCTTTTTTCAACAGAATTCATGCTGCATTTCTTGCTCAACATTTCAGGTAAGTGCTATCTTGTATTGTTGTTACATCATGTCACCAGCAAGCCTTGGAAGAGGGTCCCTCTTTCCAAAGTCTTCCTAAGGTTTTCTCCAATATTTCCTCTAGAGAGGACATTTGGGGTTTTTCCTTGTTGACAAGAGCTTGCTGGATTGATGACATGATGTTTGTTTTTGTTTTTTTGTTGTTTTCTTTTTTTCGACAGAATTTATGCTGCATTTCTTGCTCAACATTTCAGGTAAGTGCTATCTTGTATTGTTGTTACATCATGTCACCAGCAAGCCTTGGAAGAGGGTCCCTCTTTCCAAAGTCTTCCCAAGGTTTTCTCCAATATTTCCTCCAGAGAGGACATTTGGGTTTTTCCTTGTTGACAAGAGCTTGCTGGATTGATGACATGATGTTTGTTTTTGTTTTTTTGTTTTCTTTTTTCTACAGAATTCATGCTGCATTTCTTGCTCAACATTTCAGGTAAGTGCTATCTTGTATTGTTGTTACATCATGTCACCAGCAAGCCTTGGAAGAGGGTCCCTCTTTCCAAAGTCTTCCTAAGGTTTTCTCCAATATTTCCTCTAGAGAGGACATTTGGGGTTTTTCCTTGTTGACAAGAGCTTGCTGGATTGATGACATGATGTTTGTTTTTGTTTTTTTGTTGTTTTCTTTTCTTCGACAGAATTTATGCTGCATTTCTTGCTCAACATTTCAGGTCAGTGCTATCTTGTATTGTTGTTACATCATGTCACCAGCAAGCCTTGGAAGAGGGTCCCTCTTTCCAAAGTCTTCCCAAGGTTTTCTCCAAAATTTCCTCCAGAGAGGACATTTGGGTTCTTCCTTGTTGACAAGAGCTTGCTGGATTGATGACCTGATGTTTGTTTTTGTTTTTTGTTTTCTTTTTTCAACAGAATTCATGCTGCATTTCTTGCTCAACATTTCAGGTAAGTGCTATCTTGTATTGTTGTTACATCATGTCACCAGCAAGTCTTGGAAGAGGGTCCCTCTTTCCAAAGTATTCCCAAGGTTTTCTCCAACATTTCCTCGAGAGAGGACATTTGGGTTTTTCCTTGTTGACAAGACCTTGCTGGATTGATGACATGATGTTTGTTTTTGTTTTGTTGTTTTCTTTCTTCCACAGAATTTATGCTGCATTTCTTGCTCAACATTTCAGCTAAGTGCTATCTTGTATTGTTGTTACATCATGTCACCAGCAAGCCTTGGAAGAGGGTCCCTCTTTCCAAAGTCTTCCCAAGGTTTTCTTGTAAATTTCCTCTCGAGAGGACATTTGGGTTTTTCCTTGTTGACAAGAGCTTGCTGGATTGATGACATGATGTTTGCTTTTGTTTGTTTATTGTTTTCTTTTTTCTACAGAATTTATGCTGCATTTCTTGCTCAACATTTCAGGTAAGTGCTATCTTGTATTGTTGTTACATCATGTCACCAGCAAGCCTTGGAAGAGGGTCCCTCTTTCCAAAGTCTTCCTAAGGTTTTCTCCAATATTTCCTCGAGAGAGGACGTTTGGGTTTTTCCTTGTTGACAAGAGCTTGCTGGATTGATGACATGATGTTTGTTTTTGTTTTTTTGTTGTTTTCTTTTCTTCAACAGAATTTATGCTGCATTTCTTGCTCAACATTTCAGGTAAGTGCTATCTTGTATTGTTGTTACATCATGTCACCAGCAAGCCTTGGAAGAGGGTCCCTCTTTCCAAAGTCTTCCCAAGGTTTTCTCCAAAATTTCCTCGACAGAGGGCATTTGGGTTCTTCCTTGTTGACAAGAGCTTGCTGGATTGATGACATGATGTTTGTTTTTGTTTTTTTTGTTTTCTTTTTCCGACAGAATTCATGCCGCATTTCTTGCTCAACATTTCAGGTAAGTGCTATCTTGTATTGTTGTTACATCATGTCACCAGCAAGCCTTGGAAGAGGGTCCCTCTTTCCAAAGTCTTCCCAAGGTTTTCTCCAACATTTCCTCGAGAGAGGACATTTGGGTTTTTCCTTGCTGACAAGAGCTTGCTGGATTGATGACATGATGTTTGGTTTTTTTTGTTGTTTTCTTTTCTTCGACAGAATTTATGCTGCATTTCTTGCTCAACATTTCAGCTAAGTGCTATCTTGTATTGTTGTTACATCATGTCACCAGCAAGCCTTGGAAGAGGGTCCCTCTTTCCAAAGTCTTCCCAAGGTTTTCTTGTAAATTTCCTCTCGAGACGACATTTGGGTTTTTCCTTGTTGACAAGAGCTTGCTGGATTGATGACATGATGTTTGCTTTTGTTTGTTTGTTGAGTTCTTTTTTCTACAGAATTTAAGCTGCATTTCTTGCTCAACATTTCAGGTAAGTGCTATCTTGTATTGTTGTTACATCATGTCACCAGCAAGCTTTGGAAGAGGGTCCCTCTTTCCAAAGTCTTCCCAAGGTTTTCTCCAATATTTCCTCTCGAGAGAGGACATTTGGGGTTTTCCTTGTTGACAAGAGCTTGCTGGATTGATGACATGATGTTTGTTTTTGTTTTTTTGTTGTTTTCTTTTCTTCGACAGAAGTTATGCTGCATTTCTTGCTCAACATTTCAGGTAAGTGCTATCTTGTATTGTTGTTGCATCATGTCATCTGCAACCCTTGGAAGAGGGTCCCTCTTTCCAAAGTCTTCCCAAGGTTTTCTCCAACATTTCCTCGAGGGAGGACATTTGGGTTTTTCCTTGTTGACAAGAGCTTGCTGGATTGATGACATGATGTTTGTTTTTTTTGTTTGTTTTTTTTTTCTACAGAATTTATGCTGCATTTCTTGCTCAACATTTCAGGTAAGTGCTATCTTGTATTGTTGTTACAACATGTCAGCAGCAAGCCTTGGAAGAGGGTCCCTCTTTCCAAAGTCTTCCCAAGGTTTTCTCTAATATTACCTCTAGAGAGGACATTTGGGGTTTTTCCTTGTTGACAAGAGCTTGCTGGATTGATGACATGATGTTTGTTTTTTGTTGTTCTCTCTTTTTCTACAGAATTTATGCTGCATTTCTTGCTCAACATTTCAGGTAAGTGCTATCTTGTATTGTTGTTACATCATGTCACCAGCAAGCCTTGGAAGATGGTCCCTCTTTCCAAAGTCTTCCCAAGGTTTTCTCCAAAATTTCCTCTTGAGAGGACATTTGGGGTTTTTCCTTGTTGACAAGAGCTTGCTGGATTGATGACATGATGTTTGTTTTTGTTTTTTTGTTTGTTTTCTTTTTTCTACAGAATTTATGCTGCATTTCTTGCTCAACATTTCAGGTAAGTGCTATCTTGTATTGTTGTTACATCATGTCACCAGCAAGCCTTGGAAGAGGGTCCCTCTTTCCAAAGTCTTCCTAAGGTTTTCTCCAATATTTCCTCTAGAGAGGACATTTGGGGTTTTTCCTTGTTGACAAGAGCTTGCTGGATTGATGACATGATGTTTGTTTTTGTTTTTTGTTGTTTTGTTTTTTCTACAGAATTTATGCTGCATTTCTTGCTCAACATTTCAGGTAAGTGCTATCTTGTATTGTTGTTACATCATGTCACCAGCAAGCCTTGGAAGAGGGTCCCTCTTTCCAAAGTCTTCCCAAGGTTTTCTCCAATATTTCCTCTAGAGAGGACATTTGGGGTTTTCATTGTTGACAAGAGCTTGCTGGATTGATGACATGATGTTTGTTTTTTTTGTTTGTTTGTTTTTTTTCTACAGAATTTATGCTGCATTTCTTGCTCAACATTTCAGGTAAGTGCTATCTTGTATTGTTGTTACATCATGTCACCAGCAAGCCTTGGAAGAGGGTCCCTCTTTCCAAAGTCTTCCCAAGGTTTTCTCCAATATTTCCTCTAGAGAGGACATTTGGGGTTTTTCCTTGTTGACAAGAGCTTGCTGGATTGATGACATGATGTTTGTTTTTGTTTGTTTTGTTTTCTTTTTTCTACAGAATTTATGCTGCATTTCTTGCTCAACATTTCAGGTAAGTGCTATCTTGTATTGTTGTTACATCATGTCACCAGCAAGCCTTGGAAGAGGGTCCCTCTTTCCAAAGTCTTCCCAAGGTTTTCTCCAATATTTCCTCTAGAGAGGACATTTGGGGTTTTTCCTTGTTGACAAGAGCTTGCTGGATTGATGACATGATGTTTGTTTTTGTTTTTTTGTTGTTTTCTTTTTTCTACAGAATTTATGCTGCATTTCTTGCTCAACATTTCAGGTAAGTGCTATCTTGTATTGTTGTTACATCATGTCACCAGCAAGCCTTGGAAGAGGGTCCCTCTTTCCAAAGTCTTCCCAAGGTTTTCTCCAATATTTCCTCTAGAGAGGACATTTGGGGTTTTTCCTTGTTGACAAGAGCTTGCTGGATTGATGACATGATGTTTGTTTTTGTTTTTTTGTTGTTTTCTTTTTTCTACAGAATTTATGCTGCATTTCTTGCTCAACATTTCAGGTAGGAGCTTTCTTGTATTGTTGTTACATCATGTCACCAGCAAGACTTGGAAGAGGGTCCCTCTTTCCAAAGTCTTACTAAGGTTTTCTCCAAAATTTCCTCTTGAGAGGAGATTTGGGTTTTTCCTTGTTGACAAGAGCTTGCTGGATTGATGACATGATGTTTGTTTTTGTGTTTTTGTTGTTTTCTTTTTTTCTACAGAATTTATGCTGCATTTCTTGCTCAACATTTCAGGTAGGAGCTTTCTTGTATTGTTGTTACATCATGTCACCAGCAAGACTTGGAAGAGGGTCCCTCTTTCCAAAGTCTTACTAAGGTTTTCTCCAATATTTCCTCTAGAGAGGACATTTGGGTTTTTCCTTGTTTTTTTTTTTTTTTATTAAATTAATTCTTTATTTCATTTTACAATTTTTAACACTTACATTCTAAATACAGTGTTCCTGACAACAGGTCCCCAAGTGCCCACCTCCCCATCCCAAACCAATACAACACAACATAATAAAACAAGAGACCGACGTAACACATTAAGTAAAAATAGCAATTAATAATAATTATAAGGAAAAAAAAAAAAAAAGAAAAAAAATTCATACATGCATATATACACACATACATATGCGCACGCACATATGTATATATATATACATACACACATACATACAGATATACACATACATCCATATACATATTCACATATATACATACACATACATCCATATACATACAGACATTCTTCCCCTCCCCTCTCTTCCCCCTTAACCTCCCTTTGTGGCTACCTTCTTTCCACCCCCCCCCCATCCCCCCACCCCCTGGTCCCAGGTGTCCACACTTAACCATTGATACATTTTTTTCTTTTCTTTATTTTTTTTTGCCCCTTCTTCCCTCTTTTTCCTCTGTTACTTTCCTTTCCCTCCCTCTTCTCTTCTTTTTACATCATGTGATTGATACATGAATTAATCACAACTAGTCAAAGATTAATTGCGACTATGGTTATTCATGGATCAGTCACTTCACCATCTTCCTTCTTTTACTCAAATACAAATACTAGAACAACGAAACAAACTAGCCCCCAAACAGGCTTACACATCTTCAAAGTTAAACATGTAAACAATCGGAAGCAACCTTAGTTTAGTAACATATAGAGAGCAAAGGTTAGTTATGCGAGTCCATTGATAGCTCCTTTAGCACCT
Organism: Amphiprion clarkii; assembly: GCA_027123335.1. NCBI lineage: Eukaryota > Metazoa > Chordata > Actinopteri > Pomacentridae > Amphiprion > Amphiprion clarkii. The sequence goes on along the minus strand of CM049583.1, from coordinate 7,743,707 downwards.
TTAAGCTGGTATTTATAGCCACGTTTTAACCTCTTCAATCAGATCTTGCCAGGCTGCGATTGTTCCAGCTTTTGATCCATGCATTCTAGCAACAGACAGTTCCATGTTCAAAATGTCCAAATAGGTCACTATCCATTGTTGTCTTGATAGTGTGTTTGGTGTTTTCCACCTTTGCGCCAACAGTTTTTTGGCTGCTGTTATTCCAGTTAAAAGAAGAGATGATTTTAATCTGTTTAGGTTGAGATCTGAGGTGTCGTTCAGAAGTAATACAGATGGTGTACATGGAAGTGTGATGTTCAGGGCCTCTGATAGTGAGGAAGAGACCACTTCCCAAAAAGATTTTACGTTTTTACAGTCCCAGAACATATGCATAAATGACCCAATCTGGTCATCATTACATAGAGTACAGACTGGTGATGTTATTTTCTTCATATGAAAAGCCTTTATAGGTGTGAAATAGGTTCTGTGAACGTAGTTGAAATGTATCACCTGATGGTTTGGATTTTTCGAAGCATTCACAACAGCTGCCCAGATCTTGTCCCAATTTAGATTAACCTCGGCTTCATAATATCCTAAGTCAGTGGCCCATACCTGTGTTATTGGCAATACTTTGTTATTTGAGGAGCATAACAAATTATAAAGTTGAACTACTATCTTACTTTCCTTTGACTTATCAGTGAGAATGCGGTGCAAAGGATGCACACTTAAACCTGAGTCCCACGGGACCCCATACGCTTTCATGGATGCTCGTAACTGAAGGTATACGAAGAAAGAAGAAGAAGGTAAATTAAATTTCTGTCTTAGTTCTGTAAAGTTACATAGGCCATCCGTATTACATATATCTGAGAGTGTGTTCACTCCTTTACCGCTCCAGGCTGTATTTATAAAAGGAGCTCCCCCTGACAGTAACAAGTGGTTGTTAAATAAAGGGCTATTAAGGTGCCATTTACATTGGATCTTGGACCTTTCCTCAACTTGTTGCCATATGGATAAAGTGTGACTCATTGTAGGGCCTAACTTGAGTTTTATACGTTTCAAAGGAACTGACGAGTATACTAAATCTTCTAATCTATAAGGAAGTGCAAGATTTCTTTCAATATCTCGCCAAGATACATCCGCTTTTGAGTCTAACCAGACAGTTACAGGCCTTAAAGCAAAAGCACAAAAGTAAAATTCAAAATTGGGAACTGAAAGGCCACCTCTTGTTTTATGTCTTTGTAGGGTTGTTAGCTTAACTCTTGCTCGCTCCCCCCCCCCAAATGAAACTGGATACCAGTGAGTGCAGTTTTTTCCAGTAATCTGTCGGAGGTGGTAGAGGCAAGATTGATGAAAAAAAATTTAATCGTGGCAAAATATCCATTTTAATAATTGAAATTCGTGATTGAAGTGAATTTGGTAAAGAAATCCAACGATTCAAATCTGATTCAATCCTGTCAAAAATGTTTTGAAAATTCTTTTTAGCTATAGTCCCCAAGTTAGGGAAGATTTCAACTCCTAAGTACCTAAATTGATTGGCTACTGGAATATTCTGTGTTACAACACTTGAAAACATCTTTCCATTTAGTGGAAATAACACAGACTTATTCCAGTTGATTTTATATCCAGACAGATAACTGAAGTCCTCAAAGGTATCCAGAACATTTGGGAGAGATGTTGGTACTTTGTCCAGATAAAGGAGTATATCATCAGCGTACAGTGATATGGAGTGGGAGGTGTTGCAACACATAATGGGTGCAATCAGAGGGTGCTGCCGTATTGTCTGAGCCAACGGCTCCAATGAAAGAGCAAATAAAAAAGGGCTTAAAGGGCAGCCTTGCCTACATGATCTTGACAGATTTATTTGTTGTGATAATATGTTATTTACATTAATAATTGCTTTCGGTCTATGATATAATAGTTTTATCCAATCAATAAATTTGGGACTAAAGTTAAATTTATGCAGTACCTCCCATAAGTATTGCCACTCTAGCCTATCAAAGGCTTTCTCCGCATCTAGACTCAGCACCGCACATGGGGAGGGTATTTCTTTAGCAAAGTCTATCACATGTAACAGTCTATGCAAGTTATCTGAGGCCAGCCTGGTCTTCATAAAACCGGTCTGATCTCTATGGATTAATTTACACATGTACGGCTCAAGACGTAAAGCAAGGGCCTTTGCAAAAATTTTAATTTCTGCATTAAGAATGGATAAAGGTCTATAATTACCACATTTTGTTGTGTCTTTATCCGGCTTTGGTAAAACGACTATTAATGCTGTATTTGCATCGTTGAAAAAGTCCCCTGCTTTAACAGAAGCCTGTATCATAGCTAACATAAAGGGGCCTAACTGTTCCCAAAAAGTGGCATAAACCTCAGGGGGAATACCATCCCAACCAGGAGATTTCCCCTTTTTCATTCCCATAACCGCCGTTTTCAATTCAACCAGAGTTATGGGATCACCAAGCTGGTTAGCTTCTGCATTGGACAAAGCAGGTATTTTTAGTTCCTTTAAAAAAGAATTACACCTATTTTGATTAAAATTAATATTTGATTTATATAAGTTAGAGTAGAAATTAGTGAACTCATTATTAATCTCTTTAGGTAAAGTAATGATTTTATCTTCGTCTGACCTTATAGTGATAATATTTGAGTATTTTTCACATTTTTGCAGATTTAATGATAATAAATAACTTGGTCTTGAGCCGTTAAAGTAATAATTCCTACGAGTTTTGTTTATTTGGGATTCTACTTTCATTTTGAGGAGGTTATTAAGTCCAACTCTAGTTGAGTCTATTTCTTTCTTTCTAGCTTCATTCGTTCCTTCTCTTTGTTGTTCATCTTCTAGGGTTTGTAGTTTTTGTTCCAATGATACAATTCCCATCTGTCTTGCTTTTTTCAAGTTTGAAGCATAAGATATTGTTGTATTTCGAATGAATCCCTTTATTGCTGCCCACATCACTCTTGCATCAGAAACAGAGTTTAAATTCTGAGTAAGAAATAAGTCCAGTTGTTCATTGAAATATTCACAAAAATCCCTATTATTCAATAAGCTTGTGTTAAATCGCCATCTAGCAGGCTTAGGAGGTACACTTTGTAGTATTAATTGCGTGGTGACGACGCTATGATCCGATATGGCGTTGGCACAAATTTCACAATGATCAATTTGTGAAAATAGTGAGGATGTTGCCAGCAAATAATCGATTCTAGAATAAGTTTGGTGCCGGTTTGAGTAAAAGCTATACTTTCTAAGAGATGGGTTCATTATTCTATATAAATCTATCAGACAAAAGTCATTTATTAGCCCTTGTAAGGCTTTTGTTGCGGGTAAAAGAGGTTGAAAAGCATTAACTGATTTATCTAATTCCGGATCTAACACAGCATTCATATCTGCTCCTATAATTATTGAAAAGTCATGCAAGTTGTCCAAAGTGTTGCTTATAGTTTGAAAGAATGATGGATCGTGTATATTTGGAGCATACAAACAAACAAAAGCAACCTTTTTCCCACAGATGTTCGTTTTTATGTAAGTGATTCAACCATCATCACTTTCAAAATGATCTATAATTGATAAAGATAGACTTCTTTTTAGGAGTACTAAGACTCCACAACTTTTTGAGTTGTAACAAGCTGCTGCTGCAGTATAGTAATAACGATTGGCCAGTTTATGTTTGTCTATGTTTTTAAAATGGGTCTCTTGTATGAGGGCAACATCAATACTGTGCATTTTTAACCAATCCAAACACATTGACCGTTTGAGTTGACTATTAAGGCCATTTATGTTCCAACTAGCAATGGACAACTTGGTCATGACGTTTGAGCAAGACAGGGTGACGTTAGTACCAAGGCATTAATTATAAGCAAGTCGTTATTTAAAGATACCTGGGATCCCTTTAGCCACATTCCCCCTCCACCCCTTCCCCTCTCCATACAAAACTTACAATAGATTCTACAAAACAAATCAGACATCATTCAAAAAAGAAAACAAACAACAACAACAACAAAAAAAAACAAACAAAAAAAACCAAAAAACTATAAGGACACCTGAAACTGAGAGAAGGTGGCTAGCCCTGGAACTCTGTAGCCAAAACATTCTCCCTTTACACTGAAAAATCATACATGTACCACCTTATAAAAATCAAGCAAACTAGTGCACAAGTTCAGAGAGGGCTAACAGCCAGCAGTGGGCTCTGTTTAAATCACAACCTGTTCATTTCAGTTAGTACCTGCTGTAGCTCGTTGCTGATTATTTCCGCCATACCCAGCATTGCCCTCCAAAAATACCTCGGCGTCTTGGTGAGCGTTAAAGATAAATACTTCAACGCCACGCGTCAGCTTTAACTTGGCTGGGTAGATGAGAAATGGAGTATATCCAAGCTTCCTCGCTGCCTCCATGGCCGGGGCAAACGCCCGACGCCGTTTTACGGTATAGTTGCTGTAATCCGCCGCGCAGCGAATCTCTCTGCCGTTCACCTCAATATGCGTGCCCCGGGCTGCCTTCAGGATGCGGTCTCGGTCTGTACACCGGAGCATTTTGCAGATCACCGTGCGGGGGCCCCCAGTCGCTGCGCGCTCGGGACCGATGCGGTGGGCCCGCATCACCTCCATGTTCTCACAAGACTTGCCTGGGAACCACTTCGGAAACGCAGATAGCAGGTAGGCTCTCAAGTCGCTTGTTCCTACATTCTCTGGCAAGTTTATGATGCGGATGTTGTCTCTGCGAGATCTATCTTCCAGCTCAGCAATGCTCGCTTCCATTTTTTCCCAGGAACTCTGGCAGTTATTTGAAAGTTTGGTTATTTGAGTATTTATTGCTTTCTGATCCTCATTTAGCAGTTTAATATCGCTGGTGTTCTTAGCGATATCGACTCCAAACTGCTCGAGTTTGCAGTCAAGTTTGGCGAACTGTTTTTCAATGAAAGTGCGTTGCTCCTCCAGCATGCTGGCCAATGCAGACTTAAGAGAATCCAGTTTTTCGTCTGAATCTTGGGCAGTTTTACTTCTTGTTCGGTCTGCCATGTCAATGAACAGTTAAACACAGTTTCCCGTTTAAAAAAAAAAAAAACACTTCTTACTTTGAAAAGGTGGATTTTCCCCGATTAAATGGGAGAATTGTTGGCACGAGCAATTCACGCAGCCATCTTTTCTCCAATATTTCCTCTAGAGAGGACATTTGGGGTTTTTCCTTGTTGACAAGAGCTTGCTGGATTGATGACATGATGTTTGTTTTTGTTTTTTTGTTGTTTTCTTTTTTCTACAGAATTTATGCTGCATTTCTTGCTCAACATTTCAGGTAAGTGCTATCTTGTATTGTTGTTACATCATGTCACCAGCAAGCCTTGGAATAGGGTCCCTCTTTCCAAAGTCCATCCATCCATCCATCCATTATCTATACACCGCTTAATCCTCACTAGGGTCGCGGGGGGGCGCTGGAGCCTATCCCAGCTGACTCGGGCGAAGGCAGGGGACACCCTAGACAGGTCGCCAGTCTGTCACAGGGCCACACACAAAGACAAACAACCACTCTCACACTCACACCTACGGGCAATTTAGAATCATCAATTAACCTCAGCATATTTTTGGACTGTGGGAGGAAGCCGGAGTACCCGGAGAAAACCCACGCATGCACAGGGAGAACATGCAAACTCCATGCAGAAAGATCCCAGGTCCGAGCTGGGACGTGAACCAGGGATCTTCTCGCTGCAAGGCGAAAGTGCTAACCACTACGCCACTGTGCAGCCTCTTTCCAAAGTCTTCCCAAGGTTTTCTCCAATATTTCCTCTAGAGAGGACATTTGGGGTTTTTCCTTGTTGACAAGAGCTTGCTGGATTGATGACATGATGTTTGTTTTTGTTTTTTTGTTGTTTTCTCTTTTTCGACAGAATTTATGCTGCATTTCTTTCTCAACATTTCAGGTAAGTGCTATCTTGTATTGTTGTTACATCATGTCACCAGCAAGCCTTGGAAGAGGGTCCCTCTTTCCAAAGTCTTCCCAAGGTTTTCTCCAATATTTCCTCTAGAGAGGACATTTGGGTTTTTCCTTGTTGACAAGAGCTTGCTGGATTGATGACATGATGTTTGTTTTTGTTTTTTTGTTGTTTTCTTTTTTTCTACAGAATTTATGCTGCATTTCTTGCTCAACATTTCAGGTAAGTGCTATCTTGTATTGTTGTTACATCATGTCATCAGTCAAATTTTGCCTCAGGAGAGGATATTTGAAGTTTTTCCTTGTTGACAAGAGCTTGCTGGATTCATGACATAACTGTTTTTTCTCCATAATTTATGCTACAATTCAGGTAAGTGCTAACTTGTCTCATTGTTACATCAAGTCACCAGCAAGCCTTGGAAGAGGATCCCTCTTTCCTATTTCTTCCCAAGGTTTTCTCCAATATTTCCTCCAGAGAGGACATTTGGAGCTTTTATGTGGTGACATGAGTCGGTTTGACCCAAAGACTTCCCGTGTATGAAGTCTGTTATTTCATAGTTGTTGTAAAATTTGACAGTGTTCAATGAACTTGCCGTATCGTTTGAAGTCACCAGCAAGCCTTGTAAGAGCGTTCCTCTTTCCTAAGTCTTTCCACGTTTTTTTCCAATATTTACAATCAAGTAAATATTTGGAGCTGTTCCTTGACACCAGCTTTCTGGTCTGACCTGAAGACTTCACGTGGTTAAAGGTATTAATTGTTTTACTGTTCTTTAATTTGACAACCTTCATTTGACTTGCAGCAATGTTACTTCAAGTCACCAGCAAGCGTTAGAACACGGTCCCTCTTTCCTAAGTCTCCCCAAGGGTTTCTCCAGCACTTCCCAAAGAGAGGACATTTGGAGTTTTTCCTTGTTAACAAGAGCTTGCTGGATTGATGACATGACTTTGTTTCATGTAATTTATCCTACAGTTCTTGTTTAAAATTTCAGGTCAGAGTTAACTTGTGTCATTGTTACATCAAGTCACCAACAAGCCTTGTAAGAATGTTCCTCTTTCCTAAGTCTTGCCAAGGTTTTCTCCAATATTTTCTATCCAATTTTCTCTTTAGCTGTTATATTGTTCATATTAAAACTCTAGTCTCCAGTTCCAGAGCCACTTCATACCAATCCACTCTTTTACCAGTACACTCTTGTGGACAGAAAAATCCAATTCACTGCTCAGTGAGGACGACGCTGAGACGGATGAAGGAAAGGCGTGGTCTTCTACCTCATCGTCTTCTCCTCAGTCCAGTCAATGCATTGGTCTAACATGGCAGCTCGGTTGCAAATTTTCTCTTTTAGTTCCAAGACAGTTTAGTGGAAAGTGTTTCTTAAAGCATTTGAGATGAGAAATTATCTGTGCAGTTGCTGAATCTGTCCGTTTGAGTTGAACAACAGGTAGTTCAGACATTTTCCGAAAGATTCCCATGACGCCAGACCTCCGTTCGACACACTGAATTAACATAAAATAGACGTCAAGTCTACTTTATGCAAATGAGCTGCAGACAGCTCCATGGAGATGCACCGGAGCATCCGCAGGATCCATCAATTTCACGCATCCCATTCATTGTCTGTGTGATCTACATCACATTGAATTCTGGCTCTGTTTTGCACTGCGATCCGGTATGCCTGCCACAGCTCAATTGCATAAAGTACATTAGACTTCTACTTAATACAAATTAGGTGCCGCGAACGGAGGTTCGACACATCCCAAAACTTTCACGAAACATCTAAACTCGCCATCATTGAACTACAACGAGGACAGATTAAGCAACTTCACAGGTTATTTTTCACCTCAAATGCTGTCAGAAATACTTCTCACTGAACTGTTTTCAGTGAAAAAAAGAGAAGGTTTGCGACCAAGCCACCATGTTGGTCCGACACATTTACCAAACTGAAGCTGAAATGCTGTCATGGACCACGTAGTGGCCTGCAAGTGACCCGCCCACGAAGTGGGCGATTCTCAGATGTGGTGCATTTACATGTGAGAAAAAGGAATCCTGTGGACATCTACTGCTGTCCGCACCTCATTTGCATAAAGTAGACTTGACTTCTACTTTTTGCAAATTCGGTGCAGTGAACGGACGTCCGGCACCTCGCAAAACTTTCATCAAACGTGTCCACAGGATCAGTCTCGCATGTGATGGTACGTGTCTACTGGATCTGGCAATTTCACACATCCCATTCATTGTCTATGTGAAACACACTACGTTGCATGCTGGTTCCATTGCCATGCATTTCTGGTTGCAATCTGGTGCATCTCCCCGGAGCTCATTTGCATAAACTAGACTTGACTTCTATTTTATGCAAATTCGATGCAGCGTGCAGAGGTCTGACGCATTGCGAAACTTTCGTCAAACGTCTAAAGTAGCCGTCGTTGAACTAAAACAAGGACAGATTTAGCAACTGCACAGGTTATTTCTCAAATGGTTTCAGAATTACTTTTCGCTGAACTGTTTTCATATGAAAAATTTAAGTTTGGGACCAAACCACCATGTTGGTCCAATGCATCTGCCAGACTCAAGCTGAAAGCGTTATCATGGACCATGTAGTGGCCCGCTAGTGACTGCCCATCAAGCGAGTGATTTTCAGATGTGGCACATTTACATGTGAGAAAAATGAATCCTGTGAACATGTACCTTTTCACGCTTGACAAAAGTTTCACAAGGCACCGCACCTCTGTTCGTCGCACCGAATTTGCATAAAGTAGAATTCAAGTCTATTTCATGCAAATGAACTGTGGGCACCTCCAGGGAGATGCACTGGATCACAGCTCAAAGTGCGCCACAACGGAACCAGCATGCAATACGGTGCGTTTTACATAGACAATGAATGGGATGCAAGAAATTGATGGATCCTGTGGACATGTACCAGTAGAGATGATAGTTTCTTGAATTTTCCTTGGGATTAATAAAGTATCTGTCTATCTATCTATCTATAATGGCAGCAGTCACATTAAAATCCCCAGAGGCAGACATCCTGCATCTGAATGTGCACAAGACCAGCAGCGTGAGCACAACCAGAAGAAGAAGAATGCTCACCAAAAGAAGTTGGATGATGCTCAACTGACCATGTATCAGGTGAGTATTTTGTCTATAGAGTGCTTCTCGTTTGCGACTCCTCTGATCATGTGTTTGCTCACGTGTAGGTTCTCGTTGGTGCCTCCAGCCTCCAGCATTCCTTGTGCTCATCCTCCTTCTGATGCACCACACCATCTCCAAATGATCATCTCCAGCCAGGCAGCATTCGGACCCCACAGCTCCCATTCATTGATTGTTTGTTAATAAATGTACTTGTTTTGTTGTTAGAACAGCTCTCAGTGTTCTGCATTTTGATCCATATTTTCTTCAATGAAAATCTAAAGTCACCCTATTTTTATCAATAACAATACCAACAGACAAAATGAGAATATTTTTGATGATCAATCTCTTGAAAAATGTGCATATATTTCAAACATATAGCTATTAATAGCCCGTAATTGTGTGATTACAACAGAAACCTGCAAAACGAAAACAGGCCACATTTAAGCAGTCTGCTCTGATGCACATTAGCCCAAGCCAGATGCTTGACATAATTTCTTGACTTCGTCACTGTTTGGGGCCCGATTCTGAGCTGTGGGAATTCTCAGGATAGAGTGAAGGTTGTGTATCAGACAGATGACTGCTGTGTGATGTTTTGTTCATCTTCATCACAAAGAGTTGCTCAGTAGGTTACCAAACATGCAGAGAATTTGAGCAGCATGTAGTTGGAGCTGAGGCATCGTTTCAGGGGTGAAACAAAGGAACTGTGCAGCACCCACAGACACAGACTTTGCCTTGACTGTGTCACCATTTTGGAGTTTGATCCTTTGCACGTTCATAAGGGCTCTTTCCACGTCGACTGCAAACTGCTTACTGAGAAGTTCAAACTTAATTTTCTAGGCTCCAAGCTATTGCACTGCACTCTGGGAATTGTAGTATCAGTGGTGTATGTATTATATACTCGTGGGCCAGTTCTGATAAACAAATAATATTATCTCATGGGCCAGATAAAACTGTACCACGGCGGCCAGTGGGCCTTGAATTGGACTTGCAGTCCTCACAGTCGCATTATATATTCTATGTTACATCTGGACGGAGATTTTTGTTGTGTTATGACATACATGATTACACAGAAGAATTTCCTCTGGAATGTTCTGCTCCTCCGTCCGCTACACATTTATATCAAGTGTCTTTGTACAATGTTTCTTAATGCAGGTTGAAGAAGGAACATCTTGTCTTGAAAGTGTGTCACAAAATACAGATCATATTTTTGTTCTGCAGTATCTGTTTTTGAACCTACAGAGCAGACTCAGCGGGCCAGGCAGTCACATATGATGTTTAGATGGAGCCCTCAGCAGGTGTGATGGAGGATCTTCACAGTCAGCCAGATGTGATGGAGACACAGCTGCAGAGAGTCTTGGTTCACCCGCTGCAGACACAGTCATGCGTGATGGAGCTATGTGACCTGCAGACACTGTGGATGCAGCTGCCGCACAGAGAGACATTGGTCAGTGTGCTGGTGGGTTTCAGGTGCTCCTTGCCTCAGGTACAGGAGGTCAGTCTTGCCTCCTGGGTGAATCCACCATCCAATCCAAGCCTTCAGAGGACATCAAAGGACAATAATGGAGCAGCTTGAGCCTTTCCCCTATCACATTATGATTATATGAATTAAAAATACTGAATTAAGTTATTACTTTTATGTTGTTATTGTGCTGTTATTGTACATATACTAACATATTATTGTTATTATACATTTATTATATCATGCACTTAATGTAGCTCATTAATATTTTGTGTTTCTGTGTAATATATTAAACATCATTATTTATTTTCAAATAATTACTAATGAATAATTAAATGGGCTGCACAGTGGCGTAGTGGTTAGCACTTTCGCCTTGCAGCGAGAAGATCCCTGGTTCGCGTCCCGGCTTTCCCGGGATCTTTCTGCATGGAGTTTGCATGTTGTCCCTGTGCATGCGTGGGTTTTCTCCGGGTACTCCGGCTTCCTCCCACAGTCCAAAAACATGCTGAGGTTAATTGATTATTCTAAATTGCCCGTAGGTGTGAATGTGAGAGTGCTTGTTTGTCTGTGTATGTAGCCCTGCGACAGACTGGCGACCTGTCTAGGGTGTCCCCTGCCTTCGCCCGAGTCAGCTGGGATAGGCTCCAGCCCCCCCCCGCGACCCTAGTGAGGATTAAGCGGTGTATAGATAATGGATGGATGGATGGCACCAATAGGAGCTTTAACAATGTAGAGTATGGTGCCAGCCAGAGGCAAAATATTGGAGAAAAGAAATATTAACATTTGTGGTTGATATTTGAAGATACATTGAGCAGGTATGGCAGGTGAAACCACTCCAAAAGTGGAGTTAAATAATATTGTTAGTGTGTAAAAAATCAGTTTTCCAACTCATAGTACTTCAAACAATTTTATGAAAAGTGGAACCAGATGCAATCACACGGATTTGTCAGACACAGGCAGTTTTACTTGTTTTTGACTTCTTTATCAAGATCTGTTTTAATTCATTGTAACCTTGTTGGGAAAGAGTCAGTCACATGAGTCATTGTGTAGCAATAATACATGGTGCACTGATGTCAGCATTAATTCCCTGTTTTAAAGTTGTTCATGCCCAGTTATTTGTGTAAAACGTGCAGTTCTCTGTGTCTTGATACAATACTGATACCCATGTGGATGAATTTTCCTGAATATTTCAAAAGATGCTGATGTCACCAACTTGGGTGTATTTTTGTCAATATCTGTCAAGAGGCAAAATAGCTTCAGCAGAGGATGTTCTGAGAACATGTTTTGCTGGTGATAAATTTAGTTGTGGTGAATCATGGTACAATCTGGAATAGACCAAAAAACTGAAACAGTGAGTTCCAGTGTTTCCATCAAAGACACACTTCTCAAGTTATAGCACTTCAAACATTTCTCCACAAAGAAAACTATGCAGAAATTGACCCCAGTCATCTTTGAGGATTTTTAACTCAAAAACTAATTTTGCCTATAACCCCAGGTTTTACACAGGGTCAACTCAATCAATATTTTTTCCTCAAATTTTAAGCGGTCAGGCATGGAGCATTCTGTGAATTGAGACAGAATAATGTACACAACAGTAATTTCCTATTTAAGGAAAAGACATTAACACACTTTTTTAAAATATATATTGCTATTGTTGTTTTGTCTTCACCTGGATATCCATCCATACCAGGATTTCCTATGGGCCCAGGCTCTCCTCTGTCACCTTTAGGACCAGGAGGACCTGGAAGCTGACTGTAGGCAGTAGAAGCCATCAGGCAGAGGATGTAGAGCAGGAGACACAGCCTCATTGTCTGAATGCAGGATTAAAATCAATATGAATTATATTTGTGTAAAAACAAAATCCGATCAGTTCATTTCACAGTTCAGACAGAAATAAATCTGGACTCTTATAAATGATATGACCGAAGTAGTTTCCACACTGTGACACTTTTTAACACAAGTAAACAGTGATGTTATTCAGAATGCATTGGTAATCTTTATCGAGAAGTAATTGTTGATAAAATAAAGACATTTACAGTCCAAAATTATCTCTGAAATGTGTTCCTTCGTTGCTGTTTCCAAGCACAAATGGCAACAAAGGTAGTTCAAAGTAGAATATATGAGAGATCCAGCCCACAGGAAATGGGAAGCATTTGAACAATATGGAAGCTCACTCACAAAACAGAAGCAGAGATTCCACATGGTCTGAGAACAAAGAGCCTGTTCTATGACAGACTTTGTTTTTTTGTTTTTGTGTGTGTTTTTACTTTAAAAGCAAAACTTGTTGGAATACTCACGTTTTTAGCACTTGAAAGGACTAATGTGTTACTTGAGGTCAGATTGTGTCGTCACTGTCTGGGGTTTCATCTCCTGCACATTCAGTCTTCAATGTCATCGAGAGACACTCAGCCTAACAACAGCTTTCTTCAATAATGTCTATATTTTTGCAAGTTTTGAAATGTATAGAAATCTCCTTGACATATGATGACAACTTGTTCAACCATTTTGCATGTAAAGATTTATGTGACGATCTAATGCCTAAATGTTGTGGGGGGTGAGATTATTCAACAGAGACCCATTATAATACATTTTGATCAACATGACATAAGCAACTGATAATGTAGGAAACAGCAGAGAATTGTACATAATCATCTTCATGGATGTACCAAAGCATTTGCAGCTTGTTCAAAGAAATGAGAAACTTCTTTTTGATGTGCACAAGTGACACAATGATGTGAAGATTGAACAAGTAGTTTTGAGAATTTCAATTCTGATCTGAGAAATGTACCAAAGCGACTGAGAAAAAAAAATCAAATCAAATCAAAAATGTATTTGTAGAGCACTTTCCAACAACATAAAAAAAGACCAAAGTGCTTTCCAGGCAGAATAACAAATAAAACAATGCAGTTCTTGGTTACTATAAAACCATAAAACCCATAAAAGCACAAAACTAAGAAAAGCATAAAACCATAACTCCATAAAAACCATAAGAACACAAAACTAAGAAAAGCATATAACCATAAAACCCATAAAACAATCCTAAGATTGGAGAGCCTGTCTAAATAAATAGGTTTTCAATCTAGATTTAAAAAGCGGCAGGTCAGTGATAACGCGGAGCTCGAGTGGGAGTGCGTTCCAGAGTCTTGGGGCGGCTACTGCAAAGCATCGATCACCCCACTGCTTATACCGGGACCTGGGCACGTCCAGCACCATCTGCGTGGACGACCGGAGGGCTCTACTGGGGCGGTGGATGGTTAAAAGCTCCGATAAGTATAAAGGAGCTAGGCCATGAAGGGCTTTAAAAACAAATGTTAAAATTTTAAACTCGATGCGATGATGGACCGGGAGCCAATGGAGGGCGGAGAGGATGGGGGTGATGTGAGTGTGTCTGGATGTGCGGGTTAACAGACGGGCAGCATCATTCTGAACCAGTTGTAGTCGACGGAGTGACGATTGTGTGACACCAAAATAGAGAGCGTTACAATAATCGATACGAGAACTGATAAAAGCGTGAATGGCCTTCTCCAGGTCGTGCTTAGAAAGGAAGGACTTGATCTTGGTGAGGAGACGTAGCTGGAAGAAGCTAGCCTTGACAACGGAGGCAATCTGTCTGTCAAATCTGAACTTGCTATCGAAAATGACTCCAAGGTTTTTTACTGTATTACTGACAGGGAAACTCAGCGGTGAACCAGACAGTATGTTGAGGCGCAGATCGGAGGGGGCAAAGAGGATATATTCAGTTTTACTTTCATTCAGATGAAGAAAGTTCTGGGCCAGCCAGTGTTTGATATCCGATAAGCAGCTATGTAGAGAGTCCAGAGCAGATGCAGTATTGGGGAGCACAGGCAGATAAAGCTGGATGTCGTCAGCATATAGGTGGAAAGATAGGCTATATTTAGCGATGATGGCTCCAAGAGGCAGCATATATAGTGAAAACAGAACTGGTCCAAGGATGGACCCTTGTGGCACCCCGGATGACAGCGAGGCAGGCAGAGATGAGTGATCATCAAGCATCACAGAGAAAGTCCTGTCTGTCAGGTAGGAGCTGAACCACTGGAGAACAGAACCCTGCAGACCAACATGACGAGCTAAACGCGAAATTAGTATGGAGTGGTCCACAGTGTCGAAGGCTGCTGTAAGGTCCAACATCACCAGGAGTACTGGCTTTTTAGTGTCCAGAGATTGTAAAATGTCATTATGCACCTTAAGGAGAGCTGATTCTGTGCTGTGACGCGTTCTAAAACCAGACTGAAAATTTTCTAAAATACTGTTGGATTCCAGAAAAGGTTGCAACTGAGTAAAAACAATCCTTTCTAAAACCTTAGATAAAAACGGCAAATGAGAGACCGGTCTAAAATTAGATAAAACAGTAGGATCAAGGTTGGGTTTTTTAAGAAGTGGTCTGACCACGGCATGTTTAAAGACAGCTGGGACAGATCCAGCACTAAGGCAGCTATTTATCAGAGCGAGCAGACAGGGGGCCACTGTATTAAAGACCTGTTTGAGCAGTTTAGCTGGCATAATGTCTAGGGGACATGTAGTAGGTTTCATCCCCTGAACCACTTCAGAAAGTGCAGACAGGGACACAGGTTCAAACATATCAAAAACAGCAGAGGGTGCAGGAGGAATGTTTGTATCAGCACCATGAGCATTACTGTCAATGCCCATCCTGACTGCAGCCACCTTGTCCACAAAATGTTGTAAAAACCTCTCACATGTAGATGCTGACACATTCATCAAAGCGCTGCCAGGGGGGCTGATTACAGAGTTAATTTTACTGAATAAAACTATAATATATATGATAAGGGTGACATGTGTAAATCCATACACAGTCAAGGCTGAACAATTTGTCACAACACACCAGTGGAAAGAAATGTCCCACTGAAGGCTTAAAATCATCTTCATTAAAATATTGCTTTTCAAATGTATTTAAAATTTGAATTTTTCTTGACAGATCATTGCATTGCAAAGGTAAAATATTACATGAAGGCTGCAAATAAATACCAATTTTCCCACTCTGGGAGAAGAAATTATTCCAGACTTTATGAAGAATCTTTTTTGGTAGTGACCATTCTACAATGGATGGACATCGGTTTTTTCAGGGGCTCAGAGCTCTAGTAGCTGAGATCAGTCTAAAACGGTCATTTCTGGCTCCAAAGACTGACTATGTCCATAAAAACTTCTGAAATGCAATGAAAAACCTCAGGCTAAAAACAAAACATATAAGTCAACATTCCATTGGATGATGTACCTGTAATGCAAAGAGGTGATGAGGACTTTTAACATAAATGTAATTTAACAAGAGAGTAATGAAGCCTGTATAACCTCAAACTGAATTAATCAGTGTCTTAAGTGTCTACTGTCATTGTCTACTGAAATTTTTACCCTCAGTTCACTCTCTGAAGACACCTTCAGGATCTGTGTAGATGAAATCAAACCAGGTTTTTAAACTACACCAGAAAACCTCAAGTCAGCACTTATTTACATCTTGTTTCTGTTTTTGTTCTTTTCCATTCCCTCCAAATATGTAATATTTTATTTATTTATTGGGAGAATTAAATCTTGTGAGAAAAATGTAATGTAATCCAATTCAACAGGACCTGGTCACAAGCATTCTTGTGGGAAAAAATAAAGTAAAAGAATTGCATGAGAGCAATGTTGCATCAAGGGAAGACTTTGTATAAAAACATTGACATGAGAGACCCTGCACATCAATAGTTTTTAAAATTACACCTCAACACACTATGCTAACAGTAATTTCTATCCTATTTAAGGAAAAGACATTAACACACTTTTATTTATTTTTTGGACTGCTATTGTTGTTTTATCTTCACCTCGAGGTCCAGGAATACCTGGACTACCACATGGTCCTACGAACCTGGAAGCTGACTGTAGGCAGTAGAAGCCATCAGGCAGAAGATGTAGAACAGGAGACAGTTTCATGTATGTCGTTGATAATTTTCCTATAGGGAGTTTCCATATAAATTTTTTTTTTCATCAGTTAATACAAAGATTAGGTGAATAACTGATTTGCATAATTTAATAAATAAAAAAACTTTTAAAAAAAATAACAGTCAACGTGTATTTTGAATATTGCGCCTCCAAAAATTTCCACTTTGTAACACTTTTAAAAAATAATTCATTGAACTTAAACAGCAGTATTAATATTATCTAATACTTATTATTAGGAAAAGAAAAGAAACTCACAGTCTAAACAGGAAATATCTCCAAAATGTGTTGCTTCTTTGCTGTTTCCGAACACAAGTGGCAAAGAAAGTAGTTCAAAGTCAGATATATAAGAGATCCAGCCCACAGGAAATGAAAAGCAGTTGAAAAATCTGGAAGATGACTCCCAAAACAGAAGCAGAGACTCCATATGATCTGAGAACAAAGAGCCTGTAGTAAGAATAGATTTTTTTTTCTTTTTCTTTTTTCTTCCTTTTACATACTAAACCCAATATTGGTCGGGTTTCCAAATTTTATTGTTTAAAAATCATAACATTATTCCCCCAAGTTTCCAAGTAGTGCTCCTTTCTGCTGTTGATTATTCCTGAGCATACTGACCAGAGAAAAGCGTAGGGTCGTGTCTTGCTTGAGACCCTTAAAATTACTTTTCATATAGATGATGGTACCCCTCTCACCCTCTGTTAAGATGTAACTTTTGAGCAGCTTCACCAAAATAAAACTTTGAGTGGTTTTGTGTATTGAAATTTACATGTTTAGCCAAATTTAGCCACTTCTAATAAATCTATAAAACTGTGTCCGCATCAAACAAGATCAAAGGTCCATAGCAACCCTGAGAGCCCTGACAAAATGTTGTTGAAAATTAATATAGTTTTATGAATATCAGGTCATTACTGACAGAAAACCTTAAAGTCTGGCCTCCAGGTGGCACCAGAGAAAAGATTATGTTATCCTAATTCTGACAGATTTAACTTCTGATACACACGAAGGTGTTCAGATATTTAAAAGTCATTGCAACATCATAATTGCTTTCTTTTTAATGCTGTAGTCATTTAAAAAAATATATATGTCAGTGGGCTGAAAAGTAGAAGGTAAAACAAGAAGGACATTTACATTCTCTTTTAAAATATACAATGTAATGAGGCTTGATGTTCAATGCAAAAATGTATTTAAAATGTTCTTGAGAAAAAAAACAAAATTAGTTGGCCATGTGGAGTCAGCCCAGCTGGAATAGAAACAAAAGTTCTGAAAGTGTAATGGGAGGTGACAGAGAAGATCCGAAGCGGATGGAAGCAGATCAGGCTAAAGCAACGAACCCAATGGAGCTGTTGATGAGACATTAGCTGTGGTTCTAGGTTTAATATGGGTTTAATGCTGTAGTGTCTGTGTCAAAGTCACATGTTAAACTGCTGCATCCTCAGACCCTGCTGTTCAACAATTAATAGTTGTCATTTCCATTGAGGTAAATGTGTGTGTCAGTCACCTTTGAAGAGGGTAATAGTCATTCTGCTACTGAAAAATATAGGAACCGCAAGTAATCCTGCAGTCTGAGAACAAATTGCTCTGTTAGGATGAAATTCTACAAGAAACTATTTAGGATACAGTGGAGCTTGGTCAATAAGGGCTTTTTATTCGAGGAGAAGGATTTTAAATTCTATTCTTGGTTTTACAGGGAGACACTGAAGAGACGTTAATATGGGAGTAACACACAGCAAGTTTTTCTCAGTGCTCCGGTTGCAGCATTTTGCATCAACAAAAGGTTTTTCTGAGAGTTACTGAGACATCCTGATGATAATCTTGCATTTCTATTTGAAACACGAAGAAAAGCCTTGTAGTTGAGTGTAAATTCATCTGCTTCATGAAACAAAAGTCTGCTAGAACTGTACAGGAAGTCAGAAATGTTGTCCAGGATGCAAGTGAACATGTTTCATTGTCAATGACCACAAGATACAAATCGTTGCTAAGCAGCAAACGCAGAAGGTTTGAGACCGCCGTTCACAAAATAAAGAAAGAAACTAAGGCATTTGTGGAACAACATGCTCCCAGCTGATGAAACTAAAATCAGCTCCTATCAAAACAAAGGAAAGAAGTATGGGGGAGGGACAAAGCAACAGCTCATGAGCCAAAAGACCTCATCTGTCCACCATGGTGCTGGTTCTGTTGGTTAACTATGGCTGCAGATGGAACTGCCATTTATTGATGATTTCACTGCTGGGAGAAGCAACAATTTTGTATATGACATAGAAACTAGAAGAAAATCTGACTCTTAGACTTCGACAACAGATGCATGAGATTGTAAAGTTCATTGTGGATGAATTTTATTTGAAGTTTGAATTCTAAACATTTTGTGCAAAGAAATAAGAAATGCTGTGGTCATGTAGCTGTTGTATTTTTGTCAGCAAGTGCAGTTTGTAAATCTGTTTTACTGATAACTGGGAATACCTAAAGGACATTAAACTATACAGTTGCACATGAATTCCACAGAATGAACCTCTGGGTTTACTGAACATCCATCTCACTGTGTCAGTCTGTGCAGTGGAAGTTGAGGGACCATCCTGCTGCTGTCCAGCCATGCTCTGTTACAAAGAATGAGAATGTGCAATACTTCAGTGTAGGCTAAATGTCACACTATGGGAAGAGAACTACCAGTAACATACCTCTAGATGCCTTTCTGGATCCCCTTATGTAAAGGCAGCAGACACAGTTTCATCCTCTTCATCCTAAATGAATGATATGTTTCAGTAGACTTAAACTACCATTTGGAAAATGTTTGGAGTATTGCCTACTTACAGTTACAAGGCCTGTTGTGGCATGAAGGGGCTCCACCAGGCAGATAGCACCATCAGAATCTGTTAGGCCAAAAGAAAAACAAAAGACACAAAAGAGAAATAAATATTTGTATGAACATGCTTAAAAAATATCTATATATCTATATCTATCTATATTTATATCTATATCTCTATATATCTATACCTCTCTCTCTCTCTCTCTGTATATATATATATATATATATATATATATATATATATATATATATATATATATATATATATATATATATATATATATTAGGGCTGGGACTTTAATGCGTTAATTCCGATAAATTAATTACAGTGAAAATAATGTTAAAAATAATAACGCAATTATTTGCACCCTCCTCAGTTCCCTCATTTCTGGCACACCGGTAACTCTGATGAACACTCCAGCCCAGGAGGTGGTGGTAATGAACCTAAAGTCTGTTTGAAGCCATGAAGAAGAAGCACAGAAAGTACTGAGTGAAGTCAGGCACTGGTGAACAGTGAAGGAAGATGAGATTGAGCTTGTTGGGCAGAAAGTTTCCTTTTAAAAATCTTCCCGATGGCAGCTTGGATAAAAGCCTGGTTGTGTGGAAATTGTACAACAAAGACTTTTCTGATCACTGCGTCACTTCAAGCCGATGGTATCACCTCAATGTAAAACATGTTGCTGTTAGCACCAGAGCTAACGTTAGCTACGAGTCATGCTAACGGCTAACGGTGTAGCCATCCCATAATAGACCACTTTTCTAGACAGTGCTTCAGTTTACAGAAAGTCTTAAAATGTTGAATAAAATCGCTGTAATTGTACTTAGATTTGCAGTAATCTGTGAATGTACCAGACAGATGAAAAATGCAGATAAATAGAAATCAAACATTTTTGTTGTTTAAGTTTTTACTCTGTCGAGGCTCTGTCTCCTTGGAGGAGGAATAACCTAAACAACAAAAATATTTCTTTTAATAACTTAATTATAAAATTTTTGTTTATAAAAAATTACATAAATAAAAATTAATATTCCTATAAAAAAGAACCATAAAAATTACACCATTTATCAGACCGAGAAAAGATGAAAACAGAATGAATCTCTGGATTTTCAACTTTCTGAAGCTCCTTGAACTACTTATGCTGATTTTATGTGCCATACAGTGGAAAAAACAACTAAATTCAGGGTTTAAGTCATCAAAATCACTTTTTCTATATGTCCCATTTAACCTTTTTTAAAATAAATTTTAAATTATAAACACGTATATGTCTATTCATTGATTCAACTGTCAACCACAATTTTATTTGAATTGAAAATCTTCACTTATTGTGTCAAATATTGCTATTTGACAGAACTGCAATTAATTGCAATTAATTAATTCCAAAGCCTGTAATTAATTCGATTAAATTTTTTAATCGCATCCCACCACTAATATATATATATATATATATATATATATATATATATATATATATATATATATATATATATATATATATATACACATATATATATATATATATATAGTTGGCTGAGTAGAAGTCTTTGTTAGTTTAAATAGGCTTAATTATTTAACAGAACATGATATGGATGCAGACATTTAGGCTATGTGTGAGGTAAAACCACTGCGCAGTCAAACAGCCACCTAATATTTAGGCTACTTTACAATGTAAAACATGGTCAAAATGAGGTACCTCCATGAGATTATGCCGACGTCTTACCTGTTTTAAAAATGTTTTTATATTTCATCTTAAGCTCCTGCCACATGCGCTTCTCCCCTGCAGGATTGCACCTAAATGAAATAACTTAATAGGCTACTATTCAAACAGTTTTCCCCTGTAATATTATTGTGATTTAAACTTACGCATTGACCCGGGCAGCAATGTTCTCCCACGCCGTCTCCCTCTCTTTAGGAGCTACAGCGGTGTTGCACTTCTTTCTAAAAAAGTGTTCAAACTCGCTACATAAGCGCATTAAGATTTCCAATTCAAACGGTGTAATCCTCCGCTTCCCTGTTGCCATGGTGACTCGTCGAATCGGCGCTCCATTGATACTGGCTTTTCAGAGTTGGGGTGCACGCGCTTAACTCCGGGTGAAACTACTCCGAAACCAACTCAAATCAGCCGTTGTGAAACCGAAAACTCAGAGTTTTCTATCTCAGAATAGATCAACTCAGAGTTCAGGGTTACACTCAGAGTTTGTTGAACCTGCTTCGTGAAATGGACCCCTGATCTAAATCCTATTGAACATCTGTGGAAGGAGCTAAAACATGCCGTCTGGAGAAGACACCCTTCCAACTTGAGACAACTGAAGCTGTCTGCTCATGAGGAGTGGACCAAAAGACCTGCTGAGAGGTGCAGAAGTCTCATTGACAGTTACAGAAATGGTTTGATTGCAGTGATTGCCTCAAAAGGTTGTGCAACAAAATATTAAGTTGAGGGTACCATCATTTTTGTCCAGGACTGTTTCATGAGTTCATTTTTTAAAATCATTCTTTTAAACCATGGTTCAAAAGCAATGTCTGATTTTCATTGGTTAATTTTCATAGAATTTTTATTCATTATTACTTTCGTCGGATTCAAATTATTTTTGTGACCATTGTGGGTTTTTCTTTCATTAACTGAGGGCTACCAATAATTTTGTCCACGTGTGTATATTATGCATGAAATCTGTCACAAAATAATGAGGGTAAGATAGAAGGCGCAAAAAATTCGAACATGTGTGGGCATGTTCTCTGTAAAAGGTGACCTAATGATAACTTAATGTGCATGTCTTCTGTAACGTGAGATCTAGAGTGAAATATGATGACCTGACATCATGATCTGACCAATAGATATAAGAAAGGTATAATGGTGTCAAAATTGCCACTCCTATCATTATGCTGTGTAGGCGTGGAAAAATGACCACCGTATCTTCAGTTTTGTCTTGGGGTGTTATCACTGCTGAGAACTACACCTGGATTTTTTTGTCAAAAAATAAATCCTACTGCTCTCTGAATGCTCATATGTCTTGATGATTGTTTGAAGATCTTTAAAGATGCTTTTTAGACATTTGAACACGGTCAAGTCATAGACTCTGGCCTTGATTTGTAACTTAATTTACCCTTCATCAGATGTTGCTCCATGCCTCTGAGTTTCTGCTCGTGTTTGAGGCTGTGTGGTGCTCAAATTCATTCTTTCATTCCAAACCATCTATCCATCATCTATACACCACTAAATCCTCATTAGGGTCGCAGTGGGCTGAAGCCTATCCCAGTTGATTTTTACACATAGAGACAAACAAGCACACTCACATTCACATCTACAGAAAATTTAGAATCACTAATAAACCTCAGCATGTTTTTGGGCTGTGGGAGGAAACCAGAGTACAAGAGAAAACTCACACGTGCATAGGGACAACATACAAACTCCACCCCGAAAGATCCTAGGCAGAGATGTGAACCAAGGATCTACTAGCTGCAAGGTGACAGTGCTAACCACTGAGCCGCTGTGCAGCCCCTTTCCAAACTATTGTATTTAAAAATCACGTATTCTAGATACACAAAATGTAAAACTTGGACTGAAAATGAACCAAATATTTCATTATCTGTCAAAATTGACAGCTTTGGAAAGAAAAAAGCAGATCAGAACAGATGAAACCAGTGCGCAAACTACACCCGAAGTTGATACGTGTTAGTGAACTGTGTAGGGTCTTTGTTTCTTAGAGGGGGTGGCGGGGGTCGATGTGGACCCCGCCCGGGAGGCATCAGTCCAGAGGAGAAAGAAGGAAGGAAGAAAGGTGGGGGAGGGTCAGCCGGATCTTTGTTTCTTTAGGGGATTAGTGGGGGTTGATCTAGACCCCACCCAGGCAGGGTTGGTCCAGAGGAGGAGAAGGAAGGAAGGAACGGGGTCAGCCAGGGTCTTTGTTTCTTAGGGGGTGGGGGTTGTTCTGGACCCTGTGGGGGGGAGAGGGGGTCAGCTTCTTTGCAACTGCTGCTGCTGCTTCTTCGTCTCATGGTGTAGCGGTGGCACAAGCGGGACAGTAGCAAATCATGCAGCCAGAACACACGTGAATCAGACACGGGTGGCATACCGTGTTTGTCTTGACATCTTTGCTCCTGGGGCAGACCAGGCATCATTTCCTTTGTTCCTAAGGCTGACCAGAAGATGTACGCGGTCTTCATCTTCGTGGTCTTCATGTTGGTCTTCACGGTGCCCCGCACGGTGCGGGGGCAGCGGTGGCAGCGGTGGTGGCATCCTGGCAGCAGCAGCAACAGCAACAGCAAACTTGTTGTTGCGGACCTTTGGCGCCCTGGGGACAGCAGACGGTCTCGTCGCGCCTGACTCGGGTTCAATCAGGGCTCTGCCCAGCTGTTCCAGGAACAACCTTCGCTTGTTGAGTTTTCCGCTCATCCATTCGGGGTGAAGTTCATGTCAAACAACAAACATGTTGTAGGCCGAGACGTCCACTATGTTGTGGAATAAGGCCATGGGCCAGCGACATGTTTTTCTTCTACAGCTGTAGGTGGCTGCAACCTTGTCGAGGTTGTCCACCCCTCCCTTGGTACGATTGTACTTGAGAATGCAGTGGGTTTCTCTCCTCCTCCACCTCCTCCTCCTCCTCCTAATCATCCTCCCGCGAGCCCGGGTGGATTGGCGGTGGCGGCGGCAGGGACGACGACGCTCTGATCCGTGGTGAGAATGAGGACGTTTTTGTTCTTCTTGGCCACGTACGAGATCAGTCCGAGCTGAGGACCTCCTCCTTGTCCTTCCTCCTCCTCCTCCTCCCAGCTCCGTGGCGGTCACGACCCTCGAGGATGACACCACCATGCCCTTGCAATCGAGCATTTCCGGCAGGATTTCGGGTCTGTTGCGCTGAAGGGTGCCGAGGATGGCGAGTCCTCATTCCCTGAAGAGGCGGACCGCTAGCTGGCGTGAGGTGACAAAGTTGTCGCACGTCACGGTCCTACCCGAACCCAGCCCCCTCGTCAGGTCCGTGACAACGCGACATGCTAGGTTCTTCTCCGGCGGACCTCGTTTGTCGGGTTTTCCCAGGTACATTTGCATCTGCCACACGTAGCTGGATATGGCGTTGCAGGCGACCCATATCTTGAGCCCGTACCTGGCCGGGTTGTTGGGCATGTACTGCCTGAACGGACATCGGACTGTGTTGTTGTTGTTGTTGTTTGGTAAGCAAGGAAAGAGGAGAGGAGAGGAGGGGAGAGGAGAGAAAAGAAACGAAAAGAAAAAGGGAGTGATTATTATTATTATTATTATTATTATTATTATTATTATTAATTTAATTATGAGCTACCAAAGACGCAACTGTAACACACACACACACATACGTGTTTTCAGGAAATATCAAGACCTATGACAAAAACGTGAAAAATGGGTACATGCCTTTCCCAAGGTCCTAGAGGCCTGGGAATCAAAGTGTTTCTGACCCAGGCTTCCAGAAGCACACCCATCTTTTGAAATTTTGGCTAGGGCTATATTTTGGTCAAACCTGATTTTAATGCTACATATGAGGACGTTGTCAGGTTTATGTGACTTATGAGTACCATAACATCACACACTGATATTTCATGTTCACGTGAATTATGAAGCCTATGGATACATTGTATTATTTTCTTGTACTTATGGATTTTGCAGTAACTGTTTATGTGAATAAAAACAGAGCACTGCCCTTCCTACATTTTAAACTTGTTGGCAACATGTAAATTACACGCAGAACAGAACACAGACAAAATGGAAATCTTGCCTTGTCTTCCTCCACAGCATAAGGCAGCAGGACATGCTTGAACTGAACCAAGATTTTTTTTTTTAGAAATTTCCTTTCCTTTCCCAAGGAAAGAAGACATCAACATTCATCACAAGCCCATTTCATAGAAATTCCTGTTCTACACATCTAAATTGCATCAGTGAACACATTTTATTGTTGTTAACTCATCAAAAGGTTGGCAGTTTCTAAACTCACCTGGAAACAAGGGACACAACTCCCATTTTGGGCATAACTGTAGGGTTAAAGTCCTATATTAGTGTCCAGAAAAATTCAAATGTGTCATTTCATTGCAGATGATGTCCTAAAACTCATTAAGTGAGAGGGAAAACAAAACAAAAACACAGCACAGTTTGCAGTAGCAGCAAAATGTAATTTTGAATTGTTCCCCTGTAACAGTTCAAACTTCCAAGTTCTGTAACAGCTCAAAACACCTTCTTCTTAAGTTTACAGCTTCTATGAAATAACCTTCTGCCAACCAGTCTAAAATTTGTTATAATTTATATCACATTTACATTAATTTAAGTTACTATGTATGAAACCTGGTACGTTGAGCTAACATTATAAGAGAATTCCAAATTATTCAAAAAACAGATTTAACAACATGCGTAACGACAACACATTGCTGAAAGCTTAGGCAGTAACTGTAGAAGTAACAGTCCTTTCACATGCTCTCTGCTGTTTGATGAATCCGAGAACAGGGCATGAACCTATCATCTTAAACTGTATTTTCTGAAACATGCTTATTAATCTGAACACTTGGCAGCACAAAGCAACTCAGAACAATCATTTATAAAAGGAACAGACTGATATTAAAACTAAATTCAACAGATAATGCATTATATCTGGGCCACAGGTTGCTTTTTACAGCATCTTCCTTTTTAGTGCTATAATTCTGTTATGAATGTCATATTTGATGGCAACCCAGTCTCTGTCCTTCAGAGCTTCTGGCTCTGCCTGGAGACAGGAGTCACAGTCTCTTTTTCCTGGGACTTTGCAGCTTGTTATAAACTTCAGCATGCACCGCTCAACAGCCTTTACTTCAGCATCTGTCCACTTTCTCCTCACCTTCCGAGCTGTCATAAATGGAAACAAAAGAAACTCTCTTAGTAATGGAACAACAGCTTTGCTAATTAGAAAAATGGAAGACAGGACAGATCCTAGTATAATTAAAAGGAACGCAGCAGAGTTATATTATGATCAGTGTACATGAATCCATGTTGGCAACATTGCTCAAAAACGGACCAAAGCCGCGTTTCCATTAGTACCTACTGGGCTTGACTCTACTCGGTTTGTGAGGTTTTCTATTAGGACCTAGTACCTGATACCAAGTACTATATTGGTACCTACTCGGGTGGGGTTACCAAGCAGCTGAGTCGAGCTGATAATGTGACGTCTACAGAGTGCAGGCCACTGATAGGACAGAGAGTGATGACACACAAGAGCGACTCCTTCATGAAAACCAGTGAGTGTTTTGTGACTTCAAGAAACTTTTACATTACTTACCCCATTGGTGGCAAGCTCACTTTAAACAAACACGTATATTTTGAAGGTACCATCATTGTCTCCTGTATGCAGACAATATGCTAGCTAGTTAGTCATCAATGCTAACTCTGCGGCTGGGCTGCCATGCTATGACAACTCCACCCATAATGAGGTGGTACTCAGTTGTAATGGAAAATGACCTAAACCAAGTCGAGTCGAGTTGAGCCGAGTCAAGCTGAGTAGTTACTAATGGAAATGTGCCATCACAGACTTGGCTGAAATTTTCAGGGAAGGTCAGAAATGACACAAGGACCAAGTGAACTATGACACTGTAACTATGACAATAAGTGAACGCTACATCAGCCGCTTGCTGACGATCACATGATTATGATCCTACTACAAATCCACCCAGACTTATCCGTTGGAAATGACAGAAGGAACAGTTGATTAAATTGTGGGGGTGTTTCCGAGTCTCATCAATTCCCCAGCTACATATTTAGTTCACGCGATTCTGTATCTATGCATAGCATACACATGCATAACACGCCTGTGCTCAGTGCAAGGTCATTTTTTATTAAAGATTTCAACAGTCAGAAATGATACAAAGACTGAGCAGCTGTGGCGGAGTACTGCGCTCGCTGAGGGCTTTTCTTGTTAATAATGTGAATACAAAATGCTCTTTAACCTTGCTTTCCATTGGAGCACGGTAAAGAAGCTTGGGATGTATCCAGCTGAAGTGCTGTGTTCTGCTGGGAAACTAAAAGGATGAATTAGAACATGTATTATGATAAAAGCATGCATTCCTATACTGCCATGCCAGAGAAGAAGAAACTTTTCATCACAAATACATTCACATCAAACATTTTGTATTTGAGGGCCGTTTATATTTTACCATTTCTTGGTTGAGTGTTGCTAATGTTTTTGTTTGGTTGAGGCTCTGTCAGTTTGTTTGATGCTGAAGTGCCTTCCCTGTTGTTCAGGGCAGTGGAGTCAGGTCTTGAGTCCCCAAAAGTCTCAGTTCTAGTGCCTTTGAAAAGTAACAATGAAATATGAGCATTAATGCAACAGGTTCATTTGCTTTTTTTGTTTACATTATAAGTAAGCTCAATGTCAGGCCGTATGCAGTTCTACGTTTGATATGAACGTTTTACATGTAAACATAATCTGACTATAAATTCATGAATGTAGCACTATTCATCACAATGTGATTGTTTAAGTGAGGAGGTAGACTTTTCGCTGTCTCCCTTTTGGAATAACGAGCGCCCCTGAAATCTTCCAACGGAAAGTGGCAGAAATACTGGCAGGACTTGAAGGAACAGAGGTCTACGTGGACAACATACTTGTCCATGGTCCAACACAAGAAATCCATGACCAGCATCTGGCAGAGGCTGGGAATCTTTGAAGCAACAGGCCTGAAAATGAACAACGCAAAAAGCAATTTAAGTCAGACACAGGTCCACTTCCTTGGTCATCTCATTGATGAGACAGGAACCATGCCCGATCCAGACAAAGTGACGGGGATAGAGAACTTTCCCCAGCCCCAAAATGTGACAGAACTCAAAACGTTCAGAACTCAGAGCAACAGTTAGGGGATGGAGCTTCTCATAAGACTTAGTGGCACATATCGATGCTGTCATGAGGCAAGAGCCAGTCACACCTCAGAGGATGGGGGAGATTTGACAGAAGACAGGAGAGGATCCACAGCTCCAGACCATCTTGGGCTTCATCAGGCATGGCTGGCCTGAATACGGCAAGACTGCCTGAGTGTTGAGAGATGAGATGGAAGTGTCAGAGACTTCCATCAGGTGAGAGGAGAGTTGTCTGAGACAGAGGGCTTAGTGACTAGAGAGAGCTGCACAGTCATTCCTGTAGCCACGAGAGAGCTGATTTTGGAGAGAATTCATGATGGGCTCCAGGGTCTAGTTAAGAGTAGAGAGAGGGCTAATCAGTCTGTTTGGTGGCCCAAAATGTCAGAACACATCACCAGGAAAGTTCAGCAGTGCACTTTCTGTACACAGAAGAAGCACACACAGCGGAAAGAGCTGCTGATGCCAAGTGAACTCCAGTCCAGACCGTGGCATAAGGTTGTCATAGATCTGTGTGAATCTAAAAAGCAAAACTATTTGATACTGTCTGACTGTTACTCAAGGCAGGGCTACAGCTATCAATCAGTTGGGTAATCGTGTGTCTCATGCACATTACAGCATCAAGAGTGGAAGTGAGCATGCTATTCAACAGAAATAACCGTCCAGGCAGAACATGTGGGATGTCATCCGTGCCTGTCAGCACAGACATATATTGTGCATATATATAATATATGCACGATAGAGTGCAGATGTTCGTCCGTGTTCAACCCCGAAGGTTATTTCTGTTGCACAGGGCACTCACTTCCATTTCTGATGCTGTAACGCACATGACACAGACACAGATGATTAATCAATTAATTGATAGCTTCAGCTGCAACTCAAGGTATTTAGAAATCCTACATGTGTCAACAACCACAAGCAGTCAGGTAGCAGCCAGGCTCAAAGCCACATTTGTACGCCATGGCATTCCAGATGTGATTGTCATGGACAACGGACCCCAGTTAACATTAGAAAAGATGAGGGAGTTTAGCAAAGTGTACAATTTCTAACATATTACAACAAGTCCACATCATCCTCAGAGCAGTGGACAAGCCAAGAGGGCTGTTCAGGCTTGAAAAGAGATACTTCAACAGGAAGACCCCCTCCTCAATCTGATGCCATGCAGAGTCACATCTACCTTTTCCATGGGAGTCAGACCAGAGGAACTGTTTATGGGTAGGAAACCACCTGCAGGACAACCTCAACTCAAACTGGGCAAATCAGTGTGTCATCAAGCAGGCCTGATGCCACTGCCAGACAGAGGCAGGCGTATTTCTACAACCACAAGAACAGCGTGAGGACTGAGCCCAGGAGATGTAGTTCTCATGAAACTGTGATGGACAAAAACAAATGGACAATGCCAGCTGTTATCCATAGCCCTGACTCCATGCCCCAGGTCCTACATATGGCATTTTTCCATTAGCACCTACTTGGCTCGACTCAGCTTGACTCTACTCGACTTGGTTTAGGTTCTTTTCCATTCCAATTGAGTACTACCTCATCGTGAGTGGTGTCATGGCGGCCTGCAGTATCAAGCTGAAGACAAGACTAGACAACAGATGAGGGTAAGCTAATAATAATGCTAGTTCACTACAGGTATTGTATATCAGTCCCTGCAATGGCTGCAATTCATTGTTATTAGGTATTAAAATATGCATGTATCACGGGTTTGGTTTTTGTGAAGGAGTCGCTCTTGTGTGTCATCACTCCCTGTGAAATCAATGGCCTGCACTCTGTAGACGTCACATTATCAGCTCGACTCAATTCGCTTGGAACCCCGGCCGAGAAAGTGCAAAAATAGTACCTGGTACCAGGTTCTACGTCCTAATGGAAAACCTCACAAACCAACTATAGTCGAGCCGAGTCGGCCGAGTAGGGAATGGAAAATGCGCCATAATACTGTATGAGTTAGGCTACCTTCGTGTTGATTTAGGTCAGCAATGGTTTCTTCGCTGGACTCATCATCACTCATGGCTACTTCATCTTGTAGGATAAAAAAAACAGTCAGGAAAATGCATTAAATAAATTAATGGCCCAACCTGCATAAATGTTATATTTTAAGTCTTATGTCTCAACAAAATTTTACCGTCAGGATTGATCGCGATGTCATCCAGCCCTTTCCCTTGCAGTTCAGACAGTTTTCCTTTCTCCATAGCTAACAATAGTTTGCTGACTTTTGCAAGCTGCAGAGTACTCTCTGGAAGGTGGTAGAGTTCACGGTGGACACGGATGTCGTGTCCAAGGAAGGTGGCAAGTTGATCCATTTCATTTTCTTTGAGGTTTAGTACTGTGGACAAAGTGGCGACTTGTTTCCGCAATCGTGTTGAGGTGAGTGCCTCTGGGTACTTTGCACCACACTGCTTTGCATACTTGCGAAGGCAGTCAGAGCCTCTGTAATGAGAGAAGACACCTGGCCATGCAAACAAGTACACATTTTCTGTGTGGACTTGACACTCATACCTGGTTTTCACAAGGAGGTCCATTGCAGCAATCATGTCGGGTGTGAGAAGCACAGGTACCATTCTTGACCTTTTACCACGAATCTCATCCCTGTCAAAGTACTTTGCAAGCTTCCTTTCCAGCTCAGTAAGGCACATCATGATGTCAGGATTCAACTCCGCACGATTGCGGGATGTGAAAGCCTGAAGTTCCATTTTTGAAACTTCCCCTTGTCTTTTTCGGTTAAAGAGTACTACCTGTGTCAGTTACTTTGGCAAGATTTCCAAAATGTATGCTGTTAGGTTTCTCCTCCAGGTCCCTCATGGACTTGGCAGACCCGGTATAGAGAAATTTGTGAAGCAGTGACATGTCCTGTGTAAATGGTAAAACCTGGGGTTTATTCCATTTGGCTTGTTGTAGTGTACCCAGTGCAGCAGCTGAAATGGACTCTGTCCTTTTTTTCTCATACAGAGTGGCAAATTGTTTAGCTGACTCTGCAACAGCATGGTGATTTGCCATGATGGCATTGCATTGCACAATGCCTGCAATTTTGGCCAAACTGTGGCCCAACTTCAAAGCCAGGGATGGGGTTTTATATGAGTTGCTTTCCAAGTCATAACCAGCAACAGCTTTGACTGCTTTTATAACATGAGGGAAGTTACTGGGCATAACAAGGTCTTCGGTGCTCTTTAAATGCATTATAGTTTGAGCAGTTATCAATAACCTTGCCATCTCTCGCATTTTTTGCCGTATGTAATCGTTCCTCTTCTCATGTGGCTTCCTGGCATTGTACAGTGACTCGCCAAGGCTAAGAATGTCTCTCTCACTCCTTACTACCAAGGAAATGTCATCCTGGTTCATTTCGCAGGCAATCTTCCAAACAGCTTCGTGGAATTCATCAGGTTTTGGTAAGTCCAGATGCATCCGTTTTCACCCAGTGGGAGGCTCTTCCTCAACAGGCTTCTGAGGACAGTTTTTCACATGTCTCCAAAGGGAATCTCTGGCATATAGTCCTTGACAAAACTTACAATGACGGAAGTCATTAGATTGTCTTGCTGTCGTTGGTCTTCGACAAGCAACCATTTCTCCATCGCCACAGATTTACACAGTAGCATTATGGGCACAGTTTCCCCTTTTCTTAAGATGGCATAACAAATCTCTTCTTTGACGGGATCCTTTGTTAAAACTGAAAGCCTTTGCAACATCCGGCTGTTCATTGTGGGCAGATTCAAGGTATCTTGCTAATTTAGAAATGGCCTTTTTACAATATAGACAATATTGTTTCTTGTTGTACTTGCTTTTTTTGGCCGTGTTTGGCAATGGTGTCACTTTAGTGGAGCTGCTTTTCTGGGATGTATTCCCTGATGAACTGGCAATGCGACTCATCACTGAAGTACTATTACTGGTGCTCCTCGGTGATGAATTACAACTTGTAGGTGTCTCTGAATGTTTGATCTTGTCACTGTGCTCTTCAACTATCCTCAATGCAGTGTCATTTAACATCTCTTGTTGAACAAGAGTTTCTGTGACTCTCAGATCACTGCTACAAAGACTTGTGTCTGACAAACTGTCGTGTGAGCCTGGAACATAGTCAACATCTTCAAAATCTGTCTTATCCGAAAATTCATCAGTAGAGATCTGGAAGAAAATGGCTAAAAAAGTTTCCTAACATTTTTTAAGAGCCTTGGTCTCAGTTACCCAACATTATCATCACATTGCAAGGAAAAAATTTGACCACAAGAATACCAGGACAATGTAACACACACTCTACAGTTTTTGGATCAGACCATATGAGGACGTCACTAAAAGACATTCAAGTTTTTCACAGCCTAAAACAATATGAGGACATGATGACTAAACGCATTTAGAGGCCATGTTACTGACTCCCATGTTCACCTAAAACACATTCAAGTTTGTCACAGCCTAAAACAATATGACATGACGACTGAACACATGTAGAGGCCATGTTACTGACTTCCATGTTCACCTGAAACACACTCAGGTTTGTCACAGCCTAAAACAATATGAGGACATGATGACTGAACACATTTAGAGACCAGGTTACTGACTTCTAACTTCTCCTCTTGTTGTCAAAGAAAGCTCTAAATCCCACAAAGATGTAAATGGAACCACTTCTCCAGAAATCCAATCATATAAAATGATCAGTAGGAGATTAGATGGACAAAAACATGAACACAATGACTATAAATATAGAATTTAGTGAGAGTAAAGATCAATTTGATGTTTTAAGGGACAGTCAGTGCTAAAAAAAAATGGTATGACTACTTTCTTTCTGCTAAGGTATTCACAAACAGATGATAATAATGTTGATATTGTGAACATTTCAAACAAACTGATTGTTGTAATACAGTGGAAAAACTTTCATTTCTGCATTAGACCCAACTGAGACATCTGTTGACGTCCAAACAGAAAACATAAAAGTGTAGTAACCTGTGGGGAGTAAGAAGCAGATCCCTCACTCATCTCTGGGTCTGCCGAAGACAGAGATGTAATCTGAACGCTTTGTTTCTGCAACAAAACACAATACATCGTCAGAAATATTCTGTACTATAGATCACATGTAGTTACAAAATACAAATGATCCTACTTGTTTCAGTGAACATAATTTACAGGAGGATCTGGGCTCATTATCCCAGACTCTAGAGGGAGTGTTCACTCTGCACAGTTTCTGCTTCACCACAATAAGTAAACAATGTAACACACACTCTACAGTTGTTGGATCAGACCAAATGAGGACGTCACTAAAACACACTCAGGTTTGTCACAGCCTAAAACAATATGAGGACATGACGACTGAACACATGTAGAGGCCATGTTACTGACTTCCATGTTCACCTAAAACACACAGAAGGTTTGAACCACTTTTCCTGAAATCTAATTTTAAAAAAATCATCAGTTGAACACTCAAAATCGAATAGGAAAGCACTTTGCTTCTCCATGTACTTCTTCTGCCTCTTGTCCCGTTCATAAAGCGAAATTAACTGCCCACAGTACTTGACCACAAAGGATCCCTTTTCAATTGGTGCAGAAGTAAATACACCACGTCCTAATACACCAAAGTTCACTGATTAGTGTCAAGTAACACAATCCAAATCACATTTATCAGCTAATGAGAAAACAAATGCAGAACAGACAAGCACAAGACATTTCAACAGTGAGGAAAAGATTTGAAGACCGTGTCTAGTGCTGCAACAATGAATTGATAAAACTGATAGAAAACTATTATTTAAACAGTTGGCACTGAATTTCATTTTGCTGCATTGTCGAGCTGCTAACATTGTGTGATGACACCTAAGCAGAGCATAGAGTGAAGCATTGAAAACATGCCAAAGACAGAGAAAACAGTTTGACCAAAACAACCGAAGTAGGAGAGCCCTTCTTCTTGATTACAACTATGTTTGCTGTCAACAGCAGTCTAAGTCACCACTAAATTCTACCTCATGTTCCGTTTTGAAGCGAGGAAATTCACATCATTAAACTTAGGCGAGGCAGTGCAGCTGTCAGGCTGCTTTAGAGATAGAGACACTGCTTTGATGCTGACGTACTCAAAAGTCTGTTTGTACTTCACTGAAGCCAACTTAAACTTCATGAGAAACAATAAACTCAATGCTTATGTCCATAATTACAGCATGTCTTATAAATGTGATGATGGGAACATAAGTGATTATGCCAAACAATCAGTGACACTTCATTAGAGATAGATAGACTGGTTCACTCAGGTCACCTCATTTCCTCATCTATTTTAGGTGTGTTACAGAGAAATTTTCTATGATACCTAGTAACCAGATCAGTACTTGCTTATCTATAAATACGGGTATATTTATCAATACAGCCAGGAATGTTGTTTAGAAAGCCACAGTCTCAGAGAGCCCACAACTCATCTGTGGGTCAGTTATTCAT
The DNA here is from genome assembly GCA_027123335.1 of Amphiprion clarkii. NCBI lineage: Eukaryota > Metazoa > Chordata > Actinopteri > Pomacentridae > Amphiprion > Amphiprion clarkii. Next base: position 7,709,252 of record CM049583.1, on the reverse strand, counting down.
GATCAAAATCCTAAGTCCAGATTGCTAATAAAAAGAAATGCAGTTAAAAGACTTGCTTTTTATTACACTATGAATTGTAATCAGGCTGTAATGTAACTAAAACATAAGAAGGAAGTCATAACAGTAAATCAGATGCATAATGTATAGTAAAAAGTAAAATAATAATGTGAAATTTAAAGGGAAGAGATGAATAAAGTCAAATTTGAAATGCAATTGGTTACTGTATACTGTACTGGGTATAGTAAACGTTTTCTAGCAAGCTTTGCTATGTAATTTAACCTTTAATTTGCTGGGAATAATGATAAAGTTCAAAGAATGTCTTATTTATTTAATATGGTTATGGCAATACACATTTATTGTAATCCGATCAACCAATTAATCAAACAAAATAATCAACAAGTCAATTGATTATTAAAATAACTGTTAGTTGCAACTCTAGAAACATTCACACGGTAACCATAGGGAATGATATATAACATACCTTTAATGTCACTGATCCATTGTGCCTTTAAAAATGGCTTGTCACATCCAGATAAAATATATTGAGAAGCCTCAACTTCAGGACGAATTCTGGCTCTTCTTTTAGTCATGCTCTCCACTTGGCTATGTGCTCCTCAACTGTCAAAGATTTTCCTGGGAAGGTGACAAAAAGTCAGCAAGACAAATACAACAAAAGACCAATACTTAGGCTACTTTGAATCAGCTATGACTTTTATAATGGTGTCATTTTGTCTTAAATCATAACTCATTTGCTGACCAGGCAACCAGATCAGCATACCCTGTGCAACTGTGATTGTAGCAGTGTGACATCAAATTACCTTTACAAACAATTTTAACCTCCCAAAGCACTGATAAACAGTGTTGGACATGTTACTTTAAAAAAGTAATTAGTTATAGTTACTAGTCAATGCCGCTGTTACAGTTTAACTGACGATCTGTTTAACTGGCATCTCCAGATGTTTCGTCCTCAGATTCGTCCCGATCAGACCTGGCTGTGTGTGAAATAATGATACTAGATAAAGAAGACCTCGCCAAAAAACACAGGCATCACTACTTGATGAAGTCTATATCCATGTAAATATCACCTACCGACAGTAAAATGAAATGTGCGGGCCGAAATAAAAAAAACACGTGGCTGTGTTTTAAAAGAATAACTGAGTTCCAGTAAATAATTGTTTCTGCTCCTAAATAAATAGCACCTTTCATGGTACTACTTGTCGATATACATGTCTAACATGGCTTGCTCTCCTGTAAAATGGAATATGTAAATTAGATTGTTTAAAAATGAACCATATTCTTTTGATATCAGAGATTTCGCTGCGGGAGTCATAGAGTTAATTTACCTTTGTGTGTTTGTGTATTTAGCTTTTATTTTTATTTAATGCTATTGTATAAAATAAATATAAATACATATCTGCCTTCAGAGTTGTCCTGGTGTTTCGCCTCTGTCCAACCTTTCAGACTGTGCTGTTTGAGATCTAGACACCACAAAGGCCATTACAAATGATTCCATTATTATTTTACTTGATAATTACACAGTTTGTCCAAATGCAAGTTATTATGGAATGAATTCCAGGCATCTTCATGGAACAGGTTAAACCACCGCATCTTTATCAGGAACTTCAACACAGACCGTCAAACGACAACGAACATTTTCCTGGCATGATATTGTAATAAGTGCTATTTGGGTGAATTAAACCGTCAAAGTCTTAGGTAGGATATGAAGTAGTATTTTGTGTGGAATACTTGGTGTGGTTCTGAAAGTGCAGTTTCTGTAGACAAACTTACTGGGGGCAAAATTAAATTGGAATACTCCTTGAATAAACCTTTGAAATTCTAAGTATATTTTAAGTGAAATCATCCTTTAAAACCATAAGTTCTGCATTTAAACCGTAAGTTGTGCACATTAATGATCATCTATTGTGCTAGCTGCCTATAAAAAAATGCGTTAAACATGAACACAAAGACCGAAATTATAGAATTTAGTGAGAATAAAGATCAATTTGATATTTTAAGGGGAAGTCAGTGCTAAAAAATGGTGTGACTGCTTTCTTTCATTTAGAGTCCATGTTACTGACTTCCATGTTCAATCGTTCATTAGTAACACCATTTATTTTAATGCTGTTATTCCCATCACTGCTGATAAAGCATTCTCAATGTTTACTTTGTTTTGTTTTGTTTTAATTATGTGCATTACATATAGTGATATACAACAATTGTTATGTGACCAACCTGAAGTTTTCATTATCAAGGTCTGTCAAAGAGTACTTGGGATTTTGTCCCTGGCTTCCAGGTCCTTCGAAGAATCTGTTTTCAATACCTGATATCATATCTAAGGCACAAACGCAAACCTGTCAAAAACTCTTTCTTTAGTGCTCCTGTATCAACACTTGCCTCGCCTATGTACACCACCTTCAGAGCACTGATGGGAGATGCAGTTTTTTTCCTCTGCCACTGTAGAATACCTTTATCTGGAAGGTCTTCTCTGTCCACACACAATTTAAATTCTGTTGTGGTGTCAACCTGTTGTTCAAGGAAGTGTAATACATCTTCCATGCTTTAGGAAGAGAATACAAAGCTCATTAGCCCTCAACTGTCAAACATTGTAAATATTTGTGTCAGTCAGACCCATTTAACAAAGAAAGGGTAATCAAATGAAATCTGATTTTAACTTATTGCAGCATGTGCTGAGATTTTAAAAACCTGCTAAAAGAACAAAGCAAAGCTTATTTTAAAAAACAAACCTGTCTGGTGTGCATACTGCTGTTTGAGAAGGCAAACAGGGATCGTTTGCTGCAGGCACTGCCCATTCAGAGCTGTACATAAAACAAACTTTTAAAAATCAAACACTACATGTGCACCTTGGGGAGTTTTAGATCAAAAATAAATGTGTCATGAAGAGAACAGGTAAAAAGAGATTACCTCTCTTCACAGACACTAGCATGAACTGCGATCTCTTGTTCTGGAAAGTCCTTGATGCAAATTGGACAAACCATCCGAAATTTGTTTTAAAGTTACATGTTACAAGCAGCTAAGACTGGTTCAAAATGAACATTGTGATTTTGGATTTTATTGATGTGCTGAGTTTACCTTGCACCTGCGTTCCACAATGCTTAGTTCAGAGTACTGCAGATTTACAAAACAGCCACTTTAATAAACACTGTATGTTTTGTCATTTCCATCATAATGAAACAAAAACTATTTTCTTTCACCTCTTCATCAGTCTCATCAGAAAGCGATTTTCCTTTGCATGTCTTAATGTGCATTGCAAGCATCTGCAGAGGCATCACTTCATTACACTGGTAACATGTTGTTATGGCTGTGGCCGTATTTCGGGTAATGTTGTGTTTGTAGTTTTGAATTGTTTGGTTGTCTGGGAGTGAGTGTTTTGTTTGTTTGTAGATCTTTGTTTCGTCCTTGTGGTTTGTTTCGTCCTGTTGGTTGGTAGTGGCTGTTCTGTCTTTGTGTGGATCTTTGTGTGCAGGTGCTGATTGGTGGCAAGGCGGGACCAGCGCTGATTGGCCGTAAGCCATTTTAAATCTTGGCGGCCAGCAGTGATGATGGGAGCCTTTCTGACAGCAGCAACCCTTTGTCTTTTTCCCAGACTCCAAACTTTGTGCCTTGAGACCCGTATTTTCTGATTAGATTAAGATAGTGTGTTTTTTTTGTTTGTTAGACTTAGGTTTAGTTATGTAGAAGCTGTGATTTTGTGGGATAGGATCTTTTGTTTGAGTGCTATAATGCCTCTTTAGTTTGTATCCAATTATTTTGTTGGGTTTTTTTTTGCTTGAATGAATAGCCCATGTGGTGGCCTCCTTTATTTTTGTAAATAGTGTAAATAAACCTTTTTTTGTAATTTTTCGACAAACTGTTCATTGTTTTTTTGGGGACTGGGAAAATATTCCACCTTATTTTTTTTTATTTTTAAAAACAAACATTATGCTACGCACCTTCCCCCTAGACGGGTGCGTAACACATGTCTTCTTGGGCATCTTTGAAAAGTGCTGTGCGTCAGGAGGCAGTGGAGAGGTGTCTAATGTCTCCTGTAGTGGCACTATGTAAAAAGTGGCTTTGCCCCCTCCTGACTGGGCTCTCAGAGTTTTGACAGAATAACCCTCTGCTTCTGGTGGAGTTACAGTGAGCTTCCGTCGACCACTACCACCTTTATTGTAAGAAACAGAAACATATTTTAATAAAAAATACACCTATTTATTGTCAACAAGCCATCTCTAATGCCAGGATTATATAAGTCTGTATCACATCCTGTGGCCTGTGCAGCATTAGCCCTTATGTACAACTAAAATAAATGACAACTACAGGAGTGGGATGTGATACAAACTTACATAATTCTGGCCTTACAAACCTGTTGCCTTATGCAAGAGCCATCCCCCATAAAGATCTTCCATTTTTGGGAATGTTTCAGCCAGGACCTTTGAAATCTTGACAATAAAGTAAAGAGAGAGAGAAATAAAACACTACAATATAGACTTTAACATATAATTTGGCTTAAATGTGTTGCCCAGTGACCACCTTAAACACTAAAAGTCAGAACTCTGAACTGACTGCTGTACCTCTGCATGGTCACTGTCGTCAGGCATCGACACTGTTTGTCTTCCCATGCCGGCTTGAAGGAGTTCAAGCTCCTCAACTGGCAAAGGTGTGCAGGATGTGTCATACACTATATTGCCAAAAGTATTCGCTCATCTGCCTTGACTCGCATATGAACGTAAGTGACATCCCATTCCTAATCCATAGTGTTCAATATGACGTCGGTCCACCCTTTGCAGCTATTACAGCTTCAACTCTTCTGGGAACGCTGTCCACAAGGTTTAGGAGTGTGTTTATGGGAATTTTTGACCATTCTTCTAGAAGCGCATTTGTGAGGTCACACACTGATATTGGTGGAGAAGGCCTAGCTCTCAGTCTCCGCTCTAATTCATCCCAAAAGTGTTCTATCGGGTTGAGGTCAGGACTCTGTGCAGGCCAGTCAAGTTCATCCACACCAGACTCTGTCATCCATGTCTTTATGGACCTTGCTTTGTGCACTGGTGCACAGTCATGTTGGAAGAGGAAGGGGCCAGCTCCAAACTGTTCCTACAAAGTTGGAAGCATGGAATTGTCCAAAATGTCTTGGTATGCTGAAGCATTCAGAGCTCCTTTACCTGGAATTAAGGGGCCAAGCCCAGCTCCTGAAAAAACAACCCCACACCGTAATCCCCCCTCCACCAAACGTTACACTTGGTACAATGCAGTCCGACAAGTATCGTTCTCCTGGCAACCGCCAAACCCAGACTCGTCCATCAGATTACCAGATGGAGAAGCACGATTCGTCACTCCAGAGAACGCGTCTCCACTGCTCTAGAGTCCAGTGACGGCGTGCTTTACACCACTGCATCGCTTTGCATTGCACTTGGTGATGTATGGCTTGGATGCAACTGCTTGGCCATGGAAACCCATTCCATGAAGCTCTCTGCACCCTGTTCTTGAGCTATATCTGAAGGCCACATGAAATTTGAAGTTCTGTAGCGATTGACTCTGCAGAAAATTGGCGACCTCTTGGCACTATGCGCCTCAGCATCCGCTGACCCAGCTCCGTCAGTTTACGTGGCCTACCACTTGGTGGCTGAGTTGCTGTCGTTCCCACACACTTCCACTTTCTTATATTACAGCTGACAGTTGACTGTGGAATATTTAGGAGCGAGGAAATATCATGACTGGATTTGTTGCACAGGTGGCATCCTATCACAGTTCCACGCTGGAATTCACTGTGCTCCTGAGAGTGACCCATACTTTCACAAATGTTTGTAAAAGCAGTCTGCATGCCTAGGTGCTTGATTTTATACACCTGTGGCCATGGAAGTGATTGGAACACCTAATTTTGATTATATGGATGGGTGAGCGAATACTTTTGGCAATATAGTATATATATTGACACTTTGGAATCAAACACTTCAAGATGTAAACTTTGCTGGACATTAGCTATTAGGTTAGCTTAAGCTCTATAGCTTTGACTCCTGCTAGTAAATTAGCTTAAATCTGAAAGGTTAGTTAATAGAAAGTTTAATCAAAAGCACAGGTAATAAAAAACTAAAAACATTAAACCCAAAAATCTTAACTAACCTGACACCGTGGCAGAGTGTTTGGGTTGTCATTATTTGGATCTGTCGTGTTGTTCAGCTAGCATATCTGGTGAATCAAAAATCCGTCGCTTTCTTCTTGTGGAAGCAGGACCGACTTCCTACGAAACTGGGCCAAAACAATACAACTGTACTTTAACACACTAAACAAAATAGTGCTTTATTTAATGTAATTCAATAATAAAACAATACTCACCAAAAATGTGTCGTAATCCAGTATAAACCGCAAAACTCATTTTTAACAGCGCTTCTGAGAGGCGGCCGAAATAGCGACCTGATTGGATAGAATCAGCCAAACAGAACGACCCTGTACAAGTCTGCGATTGGCTGGTTTTGTGGCACATTTGTAACGCTGTGCCAAGTCGAGTGAGCGTGAAGGCAGAGTTGAGCGCATGCAGAGTAGTGCTGGGCGATATGGAAAAAATCATGTATCACGATATGGATTATTTTATATCACAATAGCGATATATATATCACAATATACGACAACAAAATATGTTTCCAGTTATTCTCTGAAAAGTTTGACAAAAATTTCATTGTTTACTTTTTTCCATGAAAATTCAACCTAGGGCTGGACCCGAATATTCGGTCCCGATGGTGGTATGTGGATATTAATTTTGAGATGCGAATATTCGCCCCCTCCTACCTCCACCCCCACCCCCCGTCGGGCGTTACGAACCGAGCCGAAAATTCGACTCTTTCCTCCGTTAGCTCACCGCCTCTGACCTCACGGACCGAACCGAATATTGGGGTCGTTCTTCCGTCCGTCCGTCCGTCAGCTCCCCTCCCCCGGATGTTAAGGAGGGGACCGAATATCCGGAGCCCAGAAACTGCTATTCGGGCCAGCCCTACCTGTTGCGCGTCCATCATTCAGCACTCATGAGTTAAGTAACATAAAGCATGTCACAAATCCACGTGAGAATCAAAGAACGTAAAGCAGCGTCATGTCGCAAAAACCACAAGACGGAGTTTCTTTGCGAAAACTCTTTTTTATTCTTCTTTATTTTCACTTATATAAACTTAGAGTATGCATAGTGACAAGAAACCACTAATACAATTGTCGTAGGCTATTTAATGATATATTTGCTGTAATAATTGATAAAATTAGGTTAGAAACGATAGAAGAGAAATGGCACGATACACTTTTCTATCGTTCTAATTTTGTCAGGCTGGCTGCTGCCAGGGCTAGGTAGTGCTCTCCCCCTCCCTCTCCATCTTCTTTCCTTTTAGGGCAGTGCAGAAGGGGCGACAGGTGTTCCCCATCTGCCACAATCAGTCAGCTCAGGAACAGGTGGAATGCAACCAATCAAGCTTCACCCATTCTGCAATATAACCAGACGCCACCCATCTCTCAGTGTCGGATCGTGACACAGCTCGTAATGGTTTACAGCCTGATTTACCAGCCATTCTACAAACCTGTTAACCTCCGTTGTCCTGCTCTATTCCAGTTCCAGACCCACCTGCTCCTGCTTTACACCCGCCATTCTGCCGTCAACACCGGATCCTGGTATCGTTCCTGTGATGAGGAAACACTCACCTGTGCAGACTCCCTCCTCCTGGCGTCCTTCCCTACTCACCTGTCGCTGCTTCACGCCATCCACCATCAGACCCAAAGCACGCTGCTCCAAACCTTGGCTGCCAGCGCTGTGAACCAGTTCAGAGCATCTCTAATAGTATTCGTGAGTTGGTAGTTCTGTTGTAGCAATAGCTCTCGTTAAGAGCACCGATATTAGAGAAAACCTCATTCGTAGTTATTTTCCTCGAACCTCGTAGAAGTTGTTTGTGTCTAGTTTTGTTCTTCAGAGATTGGTTTTTCTTGCCTAGGTATTACCTACCGCAAGTTAATATTATTCTTTAGAGTCTGGTTACTGCACCTCCCGGCCACTAGTTGCTGCAGTAGATTCGGAGCCTATTGCTCGCTATTTCCGTTTCCCGTTGTAGTCCTAGTTCTTGCCTGTAGTCCTAAAAAACTTGTAAATAAAACTGTGTTGCATTCAAAGACCGTCTGTTCATTTCCTGTGCTTGAGCCACCTTGAACCTTGTTACAAATTTTATCTATGGATTCCATCATTTCGAATCCTCTCACCATTCATAAAAATATGTTTTTAATTTCGCCAGCACATTTCTTTTTACTGTCTGTAGGTGATATTTACATGGATATAGACTTTATTAAGTAGTGATGCCGACCTTTTTCGGCAAGGTTTTCTTCAGCTAGTATCTTTATTTCACACACAGCCAGGTGCGGTCAGGATGAATCTGCGATGAAACATGGAAATTATCGACAGTTCACCTGATCTCCAGTTAAACTGGAACAGGTCGGAATCGCCAGAGTTCTTTACATGTCATATTTAAAAATACTTACTTGGACTGAGATGTGTCTATTCTCTCTAAATAAGATAAACATCTCTTCGTTGTTTTCAAAATACGTGGTGCGGAGTTTGGGACAGAGAAGTGAAGTCAAGTCGCCACGAGTTCTGACTTTGATTTCTGGTTCTGCCGATAGCTTCCAAATGGGAAAAGGCTTTTTTTTTCTTGTTTAAACCTTAAAATTGGTAAAAATGCAGCATTTTTTTCTTTCTTTATTTTTTGTTTTCAAATCTAATTTTTAAATGAAAAAACAAACAAAAAAACCCCATTATTTGTTTTTTTCCTGATTTTATTTTGAAACGGAAAAAACGAATGATCGAACAATCCGTGGGTCCGTGTATGGTTCACTCATTCGTTTTTCCGTTTCAAAATAAAATCTAAAAAAAAACAATACACTGCGTTATTTTTTGGTTTTTCAGTTTTCAAAACCTAAATGTAGAAATGTATTATTTAACTAATGAAAAAAGACTGTTGGATTTTTGCTCTCGCTTTTTAAACCTGAAATACAAAATACAGCTGTTTTAATTTGTTGCAACACCGGAAGTCGCCGAGAAAGAACAGTTTAGAGCTGGTCTGGACCATGAACACATCTAGAATGGCTGTATTCGAGCCCTTTTCCAATTTCATTCTCTTTGAGAGGGGACAACCCACGCAGAAATCATGGAGCTCCGCATTGCTCTATAATGAGTGTCAGGAGGTTCTGCGTGGAGAACGATTTACAGTTTTTCTCACTTTCTCTCACAAGACACTAAATTCCATTCACTGCACACAGCCACCAACTGACTGCACACATTTCTTAAAAACAGGGCACTGCTGTCAAAATTTTGAACACTATTCATGGTTTGCACACAGTTCCCAAAACTCTTGCACACTTTTTGCGAAAGACTGAACACATTTTTTGCTCATTTGAACACACTTTTTCACGCATAGCACACATTTTTCAAAACGTGAACACTCGGAAGCAGAATTGGGACACTGTTCCAACACTGCTGTCACAATTAAGACACAACAGGTCAAAACTGAAAACACTTTTGAAATGAACTGCACACTATAAAACCTGCTGGGAAGAAGAATGAGGTGTTCAGAATGAATGTCAGAGGAGCAAGAGGTCATGTTGGAAGAAGTGGACGTGGACGACCCAGAGCACATCCAGAACCAGAACCTGGACCTGCCCATGCACCTGGTCCTGGACCACTTTACATAGTACATAAATGTTGTTTTTCACTTCAGTGACATGTCTATACTGGAATAATTACAAGCAGTCAGAAATGTTCTGAGAACACTGTAAAAAATCTAATGCATAATTCTGATTCACAAGTGCTAGACAAATTACAGAAAGTGTACATGACTGACTTTTTCTCTGTTTGGTGTGCGTTTGTTCCGGAGAGTTTTCAGTTGGATTCTGATGATACAAATGAATACATCTATGTGGATGAGGCTGGTTTCAACCTGGCCAAGAGGAGGAGAAGAGGGAGAAACATCACTGGACAACGGGCTATAGTCAACGTCCCAGGTCAGCATGGGGCAACGGAACCCTCTGTGCTGCAATAAGCAATCATGGAGTAATTCACCATCATGCAGTTCTGGGCCCATAGAACACCCAGCATTTGTTGACTTTCCTAGATGGACTTGGCGAGGCCCGACTGACACGGGTGCAGCAGTGTGTTTGGCAAGAAGACACGGTTTTTGTTGTTGTCTGGGACAATGTTAGTTTTCATAGAGGACTATTGATTCGGTAAAGGTTCAATATGAACCCTCAGGTTGTTGTCGTTTTTCTGCCACCATATTCTCCCTTTCTGAATCCTATAGAAGAATTCTTCTCTACATGGAGGTGGAAGGTATATGAGCGGCAGCCATACTTTGGGAAAATCTATTGCAATCAGTGGTCTTGGCATGTGGTGATGTTTCTGTTGATGCATGTCAGGGCTGGATCAGACACACTAGGTCTTTCTTTCCAGAGAAAACATAGCTTGTGATGTTGATGAGGTCCTGAGGTCTGACCAGGCTGAAAGAATTGATGCAGATGTGGTGTAAATATTTGCATAATGTACTGTGGACAATACAGTGCTGTATTTTTTGTCTCACATTTTTATTTTATAATGTACAGTCAAGCACTGCAATTGTCCCCTCTGATTCATTTATAGGATGCATTTGTGTTTAAGTTGCCATTTTTGAGGACTGTATCATTATTTTACACTTCATCTGAAAACACAGTGAGAGAAGAGTGTTTTGTATATAGCAGTGCAGTGTCCTACTTTTGCTTCATGTGTCTTAATTTTGAAAACAAAGTTCAGATTTTGAATTCCATCCATCCATCCATCATCTATACACCGCTTAATCCTCACTAGGGTCGCGGGGGGGGGGCTGGAGCCTATCCCAGCTGACTCGAGCGAAGGCAGGGGACACCCTAGACAGGTCGCCAGTCTGTCACAGGGCCACATGTAGAGACAAACAATCACTCTCACATTCACACCTACGGGCAATTTAGAATAATCAATTAACCTCAGCATATTTTTGGATTGTGGGAGGAAGCCGGAGTACCCGGAGAAAACCCACGCATGCACAGGGAGAACATGCAAACTTCATGCAGAAAGATGCCGGGAAAGCCAGGACGCGAACCAGGGATCTTCTTGCTGCAAGGCGAAAGTGCTAACCACTACACCACTGTGCAGCCCGCTTTGTGAATTGTGTTCAAATAAAAAAAATAGTGTGCAGTGTGTTGGGAAATGTGTGCTATTTTTCAGGAACAGTGTCTTATCAGTTGAGAAAAACTGTAAGTTGTCATTTTTGAGGGCTGTATCATTTTTTTATACTTCATGTGAAAACACAATGAGAGCAGAGTATTTTGTATTTAGCAGTGCAGTGTCCTAATTTTGCTTCGTGTGTCTTAATTTTGAAAACAAAGTTTGGATTTTGACAATAAAGTGCACTTTTGACACAAGTGTGCAGTGCTTTGTGAACTGTGTTCAAATAAAAAAAATAGTGTGGAGTGTGTTGGGAAATGTGTGCTATTTTTCAGGAACAGTGTCTTATCAATGGAGAAAAACTGTAAGAAGACGAAATCATGTGTCCGATGCTGATCTGGAGAGAGCTGTAATTTGTTCTGTTAACCACGTTATTTTCAGTGGCATGCTTTATTAACTATAGAATGTTACGTTTCACATTTGTGTGTTTGTGTGTTTTACAGACAGGTCCAACAAACGGATGAAAGTTTATGACGGGATACTGGTCATCTATTGGTTTACAGGCCAATGTTCCAGTTTAACTGACGATCAGGTGAACTGTTGATAGTTTCCAGGTGAGCTCCTACAGGTGAGCTCTTCTTCTGCCTGTCAAGTAATAAAACAGAAACCTTTTCAAACATCAGCAGCATCTGATCAAACAGTTCTGATATTAGAGGAACATTTACTTCTGGTTTTAACAATTCAATTAATTTTTTGAACACAATTGAAAAATATTTAATGCTTAAATACATTTCAGCATTTTCTATCCTTCTGTTTCCATGAACAGCATCATGCTGGTCCAGATGCTGAAGATGAAGATGCTGATGTTCTGTCTGTGGAGTCTCCCAGCAGTCACTGAGGATCTGGGTTTCTTCAGATGTAACTGGAATAAAATATTGCTTAAATGTTATTTTTAATGCACAGTAACAATCATAAGAATAGAACAAAGTTGTACTACAGGTAATGAAGACAAGACAATAATTCAGAAGCACACAGTCAGCGATCGAGTAAAACATTAACAATATTATGTTATGAATACACATGCTTCCCTTAGGCAATATTATTAGGAAGCACTGTATTAATTTCCATTGTTACGCTGACGACACTCATTTGTATTTTTGAATTTACCACCAGCTAAATATGTAGTATATTTAATGTGAGAGCCGTACACCATAGCAGTAAACTATAATTAGTTTCTATGTTCGTTGGACTTTGCATGTATCATCTGTCTTATCATGCATGTATTAAACTGTGTGTTTTATGGTCCTTGTGTCCCCCCCTACCTCTCTATCTCTATTCCTCTACCTCTACCCCTCTACCTCTACCTCCATCTCTCTACCTTCACCTCTTCTGTCCCTCTCAACCCGGCCGGCCAGCAGGCAGATGGGTCCCCCCACATAAGAGCCGGGTTCTGCTCAAGGTTTTTTTCCCTGTTAAAAGGGTGTATTCCTTGTCACTGTTGCCTTTTGGCTTGCTCTGGGGTTCAGGCATATGGGTTCTGTAAAGCATCTTGAGACAATTTGACTGTAATTGGCGCTATATAAATAAAATTGAATTGAATTGAAATATTAACTTTAACTTCTTTCAAGCCCATTTTTCTCTGAATAAAAAAAAAAAAAAAAAAAACACCATGAGGCCAAAGTGTGACCATTAGATAAATGTAAAACTACTTATATCCTTGTTTAACCGCTATAGAACCGTCAGAGCCAGCGGCAGATTTCAAAAAGTCTTGCGGACATAAGGCTGCTCTCAGCGGCTACAGTGAGCACTGAACGTCCGGTCATAGCCGTCTAACCTGAACGCTCACATCTCCGAAACCACTGGAGTAAATTTTTAATCAGGCTTTATCTGGATAAATTGACCACATATTTGACGTTTACACAACTACTTTCTCCCCTGAAATAATCTGAAAACTATACTTTGTATCATGATAACAGTAGTATTCCCCAAAAAACTTCTGTTACCTCTGAAAGTTTCCTCCTCGGCCTTTCCCGCTAGTCAGCACGAAATGCATTATGGGTTATTTGGCCGCACCAAGTCCACACAAGTCTGGTACGATGCAGTCTCGATAATGTGGGCGGAGCGAGAACACATCTGAATATTACTTCCGTTCTCAGTCAGATGCGTTCTTTGAATTGGAACAGTACTTGGTCTCCCACTGATGACGTTTCACAAGTACGCGACAACGCAAGTACGGACAAGAAAGCATATTGAGAAACGGCCACAGTGTTGGTGAGAACGGACTTGCGAGTGTTCTATTAACCACAGATGTTATTTTCAGTGGCATACTTTATTAACTATATAATGTTATGCTTCACTTTTGTGTGTATGTGTGTTTTACAGTCAGGTCCGACGTACGGATGAAAGTTTATAACGGGATACTGGTCATCTATTGGTGCCGCTGTTCCAGTTTAACTGGAGATCAGTTTAACTGGTGATAGTTTCCTTCTCCAGATGTTTCGTCGCAGATTCGACCAGACCAGACCTGGGGGTGTGAAATAAAGATACTAGATAAAGAAAACTTCACCGAAAAACGTCATCATCTTAATAAAGTCTATATCCATGTAAATATCACCTACAGACAGTAAAAAGAGATGTGCTGGTCCAAATAAAAAACACGCATTTTTTATGAACGGTGAGAGGATTGGAAACGATGGAATCCAGCGATAAAATTAGAGGTCACAGTCTGACTCATCATGCCACCGATCAGTCCGATAAACATCTTCACAAGGATGTAAAAAGAATTACAAAAGTAGCCTATAACACAAACTACCTGCGTAGTATAATCACTCAGACTGTACAGTACTGGAAATAGTCTAGTCTTCCTCTGCAACGTCTTTGAATGTATCATTTTGCCATTTCTAAACCAGCCAGAGTTTTTGGGAAGACACAACTCACACTGTTACGGGGGGAGCTGGGGAACCCAGGCGCAGACACAGAGAGGCTGGCAGAAGTATGAATTTAGGAAAAGGTTTTTATTTAACCGAAGAACTAAAACAATACATAAATGGAAAACTGAATTGGGGCAAACAGACTAAACCAAACCACTAACAAACACTATGAATTTAAGAACGGAAGATCACTAAACTAGAACTAACAAAACTAAGCCAAAGGAGGGGTACTTACGAAATGGGGGAACTGAACAGAAGGGGTAGGGAAGCAGGCTCAAGAAATCTGGGGTGAACGGAGACGAGACTAGAGCTACTGGCTGGGGACAAAATAACAGGGCTAGCGGGAATCTAAAAGATCTGAGTCCAGGGTGAGGGAAATCCGATGGAGGTGAAAACAGAGTCCAAAAACAGAGTCCAAAAACAGAGTCCAAAAGCAGAGTCCAAAAGCAGAGTGCAAAAACAGAGTCCAAAAGCAGAGTCCAAAAGCAGAGTGCAAAAACAGAGTCCAAAAGCAGAGTGCAGAAGCAAAGGGCATGTGGGTCGATGATCCGGCAGGGAGTGAACGAACGGGCAGAGCTTAAATAGGTGGAGGTGAGGTGGAGAACAGGTGAAAGGTGTGAACTGATTGCTGCAGCTGAAACTAATTGTAGCAATCAGCAAGAGAGAGTGCAGGCAGGTGAAGCAGGGGGGCGAGAGACATGAGGGAGAGGTGACAGAGAGGGAGCCAGAGAGAGACAGGTCAAAACAAACAGATGAGGAACAATGGGAGAAAACAGAAAAGGAGGAAGAAGGGCAGAGGCTGGAGCAGGATCATAACACACACAAATATATTGTTTGTTTTGCCCAGATCGGGTCCCTTTACTTTCAACTTTATTTAACATTGTCAGCGGTTTACGTGCTCTGAAATGACGGGTTAGGACGTGTATGACGGAACGTGTTTTTATTCTTTTGAGTGATTAGTTCTGACAACGTGGTCTCAGTTTGTTCTGATGTATTTTATCAAATCAAGCTGATGTTCTGCTGCACGTTGTTATGATGGGAGGCTGCTGAGGGTCTGAGTGTTTCTGTGAACAAACCCAAGTGAAACCTGAAGAGCTGCTCCATGAACCGGGACAAGGGGGCCTACACCCTCTCGCATACCTGGGATTCCATCATCCAGAGACCACCAGACGGCAGGGGGCATGGCCTATCTGACAGATTCTGACAGATCTGTCAGATTTGCCACATGATAAAAAAGGACACGTCATCACACGTCAGATGATGCTCTGAAGAAGACGGCAGATGCCGTCGAAACTTCTCAGAAATGTAAAACCATACTTTCTTAATGAATTGTCGGTTTCAAAGTAACGCTATCCTAAAACATTCAAAAATTTGAATTCAAATAACATATCAAAGTTAAAATCATAACATTTTAAAAAGCAGATTAGAACATTTTTAAATTTAAATTTAAATCACAACATTCTTAAAATCAAGTAACATTTTAAAACGTTAAGATAAAATACTTGCCTTTAAAGTTTTTCATGATCTTTCACCAGCCAACTTTAAATACATATTGGCTTGTCAGTCATCTATGAGGCTCCTTGAATTGCACAAAGCTCCATGACAGCTATAATAGTTTCAGTGTTTCGTCTAGGATTTTTTTCAGCAGCAGTGGCAGGCTCTCCAGGAGGTGTGGCAGCGTAAACAAATGACATTTCACTGCAGATTTTACGTTTGCAAGTTATCTATTGAATGGCCAGTTGAAAATAGATTTTTAACGGCTGAATATAAAAATTTAAAATAGAATAGGTAAAACTATTTGAACGAGCTCATCTGAAAATGCAGTCAGCATTTACATCATTGTGTGTAGATATTAGCTTAATGCTATCAATTAGTTTACTCACATTAGCGACACTGAGTTGGCACCGGGCCTAACTGAAGCTACCAATATGTTATGTAACGTTAGCTAGACATCAATATTTTGCTAATGTCTGTTTAACTGGTAAAATATTTTATGAGTTATCGTAAGCAAATTACGACATTCCTCTGACTCTCTGGCATGGTGCCTGGGTGCTTGACATGATGTCACTTTCAAGGAGTAATTAATGTTGTATTAACCCGACGTATCAAAGAGTAGATACTGAGCGAGATAGTTATCTGTAGTTTGAGATAGTTTTTCACAGGACTCTGCTGTGATGGTGGAGACATGCGGTGGTGGTGTATTTGCGACAATAAAAAAAAAAAGAGAAATTTGAAGGAGCAGCAGCTAGGATTTAGGAATCGCCGCTCCTACATGAATGTAGAGGAAACACTGAGTTTAACTGACATGACTTTAGATCATGAGTTTGTGTTCATTGCCCTCCAGTGGTCACAAAGGGACCTTATAACACTACAATGAAATAATGAACCATAGAGTAAATGACACCACTGTCACTAGTGATATGAGTATTGTCAAATTAGCAATATCATTAAAAATCAGACAAGAAAACAGAAAGGAACAGAAAAATGATGACCTGAGTTTGGATTTTCTGAGAATCCTATGAAGATTTAAAGTGACTTCTAGCTTATTGTTTTATAGACTATAAAACTCAGTTTCAGTTTTTATTTATAGTCATTGTTTTTCCCATCTTTGTAGCTGTTTCAAATGAAGCAGTGACAGCTCTTCACACCAAACCTGCAACATCGGGATTCTGAAGTTTCAAGGAGGAAAAGGTCAGCTGTGACTTTGACTGCTTGTATCAGTCATATGTTTTAGAGTATAAGTTAAAACACTACATTGACTTGATTTTCATTGGAGGAATCTTCAAAAAGTCAGCCAAATAAACTCTCTGTCCCTGGCTTTTCCTTTTCCAATTCATCAACCCAAACAGCTTTGCCTTTTGAGTCAGTATAGTCCTGAATTATAGAATAAATAATTTCAGATTTTCTTCTTTTTCCACATTATGTCGTGTGGACGGGAAAATCTTTGACTGTTGATTAAACCTCTCAAAACTCATTTCTGTGTATCAAAATGATATATTTTTCCTCCATAGCAATAATCATTTCTTGTCTTGACATGGCTTCACTGTATCTCTACACCGTTGCTTCCTCTGGATCGTGCAGATCTATGAAGTCCACACCTCCGTTTCCATCCACCCCTCCACTGTTTGCTGCAGCGTGAGCACACAGCTCACCTATGACTTGACTTAAACTCTGTAAACTGCACCACAAGCTGTAATAATGGAGTAGAACAGCAATACATTTTTGAATTGGAAACTGATCCGAAGAAGAAAATTAACCCACAAGTTGACAGTTTTGTGTCCTTATGTTTGTGATGCATGAAATCCTGGAATGCTGAATCTGTGTTTTTACTCCACCAAGGAAGTTATGTGATGATTGGCATACATTTGCCCTTCCGTCTGTTAGTGTGTCTGTTAGCAACATTACTCTAAAACTGAATAACGAATTTGGATGAAATTTTCAGGGAAGGTCAGAAATGACATAAGGACCACCTGATTAGATTTTGGCAGTGATGCGGCTTATAGTCTGGATCCACAGATTTGTTAAAGATTTCTGTATCATTGCGAGATAGCGGCGTCATTGTAACTATGACAACAAGTGAATGCTATGTCAGCTGCCTGCTAATGATCACATGATTGCAATCCTGCTACAAATCCACCGCTGTGGTCTTATCGGGACTTATCCATCAGAAATCATACGACTGAGCAGCCTTGGCGGAGTACTGCGCTTTCTGAGTGCTTTTCTGGTTAAGAACATCGTTGGTATGTTGCGGTTTCAAGGTGAAAATGCTCAGTCATGGCGATGGCTGCTTGTTTTGCTCAGAGAGAGGATAAAGTCTGCCAGGCTTCTTTTTGTTTCTGTATGTTTCTTTTGTCATGGGCAAAGTGCATAAGAGAGATGTATTATTTTATTTCAGTGAGTTGCAGTGTTTTTCCGATGTTTCTAGAGGCAGTGAGGCATAGGTTATGTTATTTCACTAAAAATATGTACATTCATTTTCACATAATTTTGGACTATTGCAGTATAAATACAGTAACAATAATAATTTGAAGAATTTGAATTGTGATTTTCTCAATCTCTCATTTAAAGATATCAGTACTTATTTCTAACATTTGTATATATAGACAAATTAAAAATAATATGCATAAATATAAAATATATAACTTTTATAACCTTGCTGTCTTCTGCAAAGTGGATAGTCAAACTGAACAAAAGCACAAATACATATAAAGACATGATTTCTATATCATTTAATTATTTATTTATTTTTTAAACTTTATTATTAGCACTAAATAATAAAGGGAAGATTATGAATCAGCACCATGGAGCAAATCCGTGGCTATACAGTATATGTCTTGAAAAAGTATGAAATTTAAAAGCAAGGACTCCAGGAAGAGCAGCCACAGTTAAACAGTCCAGTATCTAATGATGATCTAAATTCAGTTTCATAATAACAGTAACAATTTGTCACAAACACACTATAGCACAGGTCAGGGTTTGAACCACTAACTTTCTGATTGGTAGTCCTGAGATTTAACCATTGCACCACTGCTTCACCTTGTAGTGTAAGGTATATTTCTGTATGGTGTTTGAAATTCGTGCTCCATGTGCCCCCTTTTAACTTTGAGCACCTGCCCCTCCAAAGATCTCTGCACGGCCCAGCTTCTGGCATCTAACAAACATCATATGGACACAACAACAAAGTTATTTTGATCAATATGGTCAGTCAGTGTTCAAAGGTAGTTTTCACTGCCCCTGCTGGCCATCATTGTGTATTGCAGGTTTAAGTTCCAGTTGATTTGTGCAACACTGCAACAAATCTGGCAAAGTTGCATCAATACAGGCAACACTTTTGCTAAATTCTTTCAAAATAAAGACCTGACTAAAACACTAGAAATAAACTAACAGAAATGAATATAAATCATTATGATGACATGATTATTAAAACTTTAAGGATTTAATTTAAGCTCTCACACAAACAGAATGTGATGACTGGTCTGGACACACACACACACACACACACACACACACACAGACCAGGCATGATGCTCCACCCTCTGGTCCATCATCCTCACTTCCGCTGTCTGTGACGTCCATGTTGCTCCCTGACTCTCCCACTGAGTGCATCTGCTCTCCGATCTAATCTTTGCCTAAATTCACCGAGATAATCCTGCATCCATCTGTCCTGAGAGAAAGACAAAGAACTGGCATTGCGCTCATGATGTAAAAAAATCCAACACTAATTTAATGCGTCATCGTGCTGCAGGTGACAAATCCTGACAACATGATTGTGCTGAAATAGTGACATCATCTTAAATTACATAAATTTTATTATACATAAGGTTATCTCACATGTACATTTTTTATACACAAAATACCTTCCACATATTTGCATGTTTAAATAAGATAATTTCCTCTTTTTTAAAAGTTTTTTTTTTTTTTTTTTTTTTTTTTTTTACATGATTCCCAGCAGGTGACCACACATTTCATCAAGAGGGAAGAGGACAACATTGGAACAGCCATAAACCGAGACAAAGAAGAAACTTGTTTAAAGTTACACTGATACAACACTTAAAAATGAAATTGATCACAGAAATAATCATTCATGTCTTTAAGACAACGCAAACTGGTAATTTGCTGTATTCACTTTTTTAAAATACTTTGACACATTTTACCTTTAAACCCTCGTTTGGATCAAATACATCCCTTTAACATTCCAACATTAAATTTCTTCTCACAAATGTGATCTGAAAGAGAGCCATCTGTAAATGTCCTTTTAAAGTTAAAAATAAATGACTGTGTGTTGGCGTGACCTGTGAGTAGATGTGTAATGCAGGAGTTGTATGTGTGTGTGTGTGTGTGTGTGTGTGTGTGTGTGTGTGTGTGTGTGTGTGGGTGGGTGTGTGTGCATGCACGTTTCTTGTTGGAGTCTGTCGGCTCTATGTTCTGTATGTGCAGGTGTAAAGAGTTGCACAGTGCAACCTGCACAATGCAATAGAACCTCTCCTTTTTGAGTGCTCTCTCAAGAAAAGCTCCATTTCCCAGCTGCCACCAGTGTCTTAAGGAGCTGATGTGATTGGCCATGATTCTTACAAAAATCAAAACATCCTCTGATAATATCTCTTAAGAAACTCCTGCTAACCCCACCCATGTGCACCACGGGCGCTGCCTTCACTGTTACAACCACGTAAATGCCAAATAGTGTGTCACTGCTCCCACTGTGCACTTGACTGTGCTCGCATGAAATCTGCACCCTGTGTTTGTGTGTAAAAGAAAAAAAGGGCTGGCGAGCTACTGCGGCGCTCTGCTCATTAAAACATGCTCACCGCACAATGTTTCAGCACCTGCACCCAACACAACGGAGCACGTGCCGTCACACACACGCACACAGAAAGTCTGAAAAGCTCCACCAACTGCGACATGACGGATATTTCATGTAGCTACTAAAGACACAGAAACAGCAGCAACAGGGGTTGAAGACAGTAAAAGGCATGAATGGACCAGCTTGTGGTGTGTGGCCTGGAAATATTACAACAATAGTCCGCGCTGGTTAAACTGTGGAACAGCAAAGCATCACACTCTACTTGTCCCCCTGGGCCACCTCTCTGATGGGATGCCAAGTGGAAAGTCACAAGTGTCAGATGATTACTCATGATGGGCATGTTGTGACCCATGATCCTGGCTGAACGTGACCTAGTTCGGTCAGACCCAGGTGAGATTCAGTGAGACGCCACATGCAGCTTTGTGTTCAGAGTCAAGCACACGCCTTTGCACACTCACATGAAGGGGAGGTCTCTTTAACAGAAGACTGACACAACATCTAAGCACCTTTTTAACCTCACATGATCGATTCTCACGACAAAAATGCACCCACGCTGACCACCACATGCAAACAAACTTTAGTGATGCACGTCTTCTCTTGCATCTGGATAAAACTGTCCATTAGTGGCTACACTCATAAAAACACACACATTTTCACTTTGTGTGTCTTGTATCACACAATCAGTATGATTTTGACTCAGTCTGAGGGCTTAAGTATTAAAACTGAAGCTCCAAACCTGCTTTTCCAGCAAAAAAAAAAAACTACCTGCATGGCTCACATAAAAATTTAAAAACAACACAATGCCAGTGGCTTGAGCAAGTTGCTGTTCAGGCAAAAGTTCCCCACACAGACAGACAGACAGACAGACAGACACACACATACACACGCACGCACGCATACACACACACACACACACACACACACTCTCCTCAGTGATGTTGTGGAAACAGAACTCCTGACCAATCACAACTAGCTCAGGAGCAGGAAGGAAATCTGGGCGATGAGTTCAGATTTTGCAGATAAATACTATGTGTGTTCATGTATGTGAATAACTCCAACACCTGCATGCACATGGCTACACACACACACACACACACACACACACACACACACGCACATGCACACAATGGAATGAACCAGATCCATACTTTTGACATGTGCAAATTGTAAATGCACACAGCAGGTCCTTTAAATACAGCAGTGACTCCTCTACAATCCCTTTCCAAAAACAATCTTCCCCTTTTCTTTATCGTGTTATTTTTTTTTTTGTCATGTCAGTCGTCTATGTCAGCGTCTTCTCCTCTTCTCCTCCATACATGTAGGAGTTGTATCCAGGTGGCTGCACGTACTCCTCAGACTTATCCCAGTCTGTCACCCATCCTGCCCCGGCTCCTCCTCCTCCATTGGACCCGACCGCCTGTTGGCTCATAGCGCCGTACTGCCCGCCTCCACGGTAAAGCTCCTCTGTCTCATTGGCCAGTTCATCCTCATCAATTATACCGCACTTCTCCTCACTCGTGTCCTCTATGTCTGCCCATGGCTGCTTCTCTCCTGATGCAAAGAGTCCTGGTGAGAAAAAAACAAAGCAAAACATGTTCAGCATCAAGAATGAAGATTTTCTGAGCAGACATGTGTTGTCAAACACTATAAAGTCATACCATAGAAGATCACTCCTCCATAATGAACAAGGGAAGCTATGAGGAAGACGCCCTGCCACTCCTCACGTGTCTGAAATGATTAAACAAAACATGTGAACATACAGTAGGAGAGTTAAAGAACATACATGTACATTCTGACTTCAATATGTGGCCTTGTTAAGCTGAGAAAATTGAATAGATCACCTTGTGTTTGGTCATGGCTCCCACTATGAGAGGACACACCATTCCAGATAATGTTCCCACTCCGTTTGAAATTCCCATCAGTATGCTGGCGTATCGAGGGGCGATATCCAAGTGATTCACGTTAAACCCTGCACGAAAGAACACATCAGTTCAGGAATAGATAGAAGACAAAAACACTGAAAATTACTGCACAGTTTAAATCACTGTTTATATTCACTGAATTCTGTCAAACATATAAATGCAGATGTCTTTTCAGTTTCTGTTTCAACCATCTGAACACCTTTTGGCTGTTTTTCAACTGCAGGAACTTGGTTGTTTTAAGTTGACGAGAACCTTTGTTCTGACCACAGAAACTGTCTCTGTAGAGTAAAAAGTAGCTTAGCAGCCCTAAAAACTACAACAGTCTCTTAAATTCACAGTTTTTTTCTGTCGTCTCAATGTCCTCGTCCAGCAGCATCTCCAATACTAACAAAGTTGTACGCAGAGGTGGATAGTAACGAATTACATTTACTCTGTTACATTTACTTGACTAACTTTTTGAAAAAAAATATACTTCTGAGAGTAGCTTTACTCTGCCATACTTTTTACTTTTACTTGAGTAGATTTGTGAAGAAGAAACCCGACTCTTACTCCGTTACTCAGTATTTGAGTAGTCTTTTCACCAAATACTTTTTTACTCTTGAGTAATTTTTTGGACGACTACTTTTTACTTCTACTTAAGTGATATTATTTTGAAGTAGCGTTACTCTTACTTGAGTAGAATTTTTGGCTACTCTACCCACCTCTGGTTGTACGTATACTCGTAACAGAACAAACCTCCGCTGTTCTGTTTCCTCCATTAACCTGTAGTTATACATCCAGTAGATGTTTGAGATCTGCTCACATCTTCTGCGTCCTTTCATGTTTAAAACCTCATAAATCAAGATTCCTTCTGTTGATTATTAAAGGTTGAAGATGGTTTTCAACAGTGGATCGATCAACACTGACCACTTTCTCTCATTATTTTGAATTGTACCCCATAATTTCAGCACTTTGTCTTACAATTTAGGATTTCTGTCCCATAATTTTTAAATTTTAACACCCCTAACTAAAACCAAAAATGGCTCCTCGCAGCGATACCCTAGGGGTGTCAAATTCATATTAGTTCAGGGGCCTCATGCAGGTCAATTTGATCTTAAGTGAGCTGGAACAATAAAATCACAGTATAATAACCTATAAATTACTAATGTTTCCCTTTGTTTTAGTGGAAAAACGACATTCTGAAAATGTTCACATTTAATGAAATATCTTTTTACAAAACATTATGAACAACCTGAAATTTCAGAAGAAAAATACGTTCAATTTCAACAATATCATGCCTCATTTTATCATTTACATGCTACAATTTACATATCACTATATCTAGAACTCAACAATATAGTATTTTCTTTTATGATCAAAACAACTTGTCAAGATCTAGAAATTATGTGAAATTTATAGTTTTCCATATTTACAATTTGCATTTGATGTCTTCTCTGCAATTTTTACTCTTTGCAAAGTCGTCCCACATGTTTGACACCCCTGCCCAAGAAGAATCAACTTTTGCTCCACAAAGAACCTTTGAGCAAGATTTTCTTTGAAGTTACCTCCAAATGTACCTCATTCATAGAGCCACCCGAGTTCTATCAAGTTTTTCCTTTAAGCACCTTAAATGGCGCTTCGAAGAACTTTAGCAAAAATAGGTTCTTTAAGGAGCCTTTTTCAGGATTGTTCTTTGTTGGTCCAAATGTTTTATCTTTAAAATGCTTTTGAAGCAGAATCAGAAATACTTTATTGATCCCTGAGGGGAAATTGCTGATGTCAAGGTTGCTCACATTCAGAGTCTTAGGAATATAAACTGTACCAAAAATATGGAAATAAACATAAGCAGAAAAATATGTCCTAAAATTTGAACATAAGTAGAAAAAAAATAAGGATAAAATGTAAAATGTGCAATAAAAAAGTGATCTACAGTGTAATATATAGTAATGGATGTAAGAATCTGCAGCATTTCTGGCTCTCTTCATTATAATCCATTTGAAAATTTGGGTTCTCGACAGAAGAACATATTATAAGATGCCAGTTTGGGAAGTTGTGACATTTCTCACTGTTTTCTGGTGTTTTGCAGACCAAATGATTAATCAAAAATGAAAATAATTGTTACCTGCAGCTCGAATTTTATACTAGTACCCACTACCAAGCCAAACAACTATTATAAAAATGACCAAAATAACAACTGAGCTTAAAGAACCAGACAGCCTTCTGAAGAACCATTCAATATTCTGAGAGTAGTAAAAGGGAATCAATGAGGGGAGAGATATACTGTTGGGAAATAACACTTGCTTGCCATCTTGGATATTGATTGATGCCAGACAATGTAATAATTTTGCTTGAAATGTGAAGCTTTCGTCTGTAGATGATTTCATTTGTTTCCATTTTTTCTTTTAGCAGTATCAGAGCTGAGGTGTAAAAATAAGATATCAGTGTGAGAGTTTTATGCCACTTGAGACTCCAGAAAGTTCTCTCAAAATGTCAAGTCACACCTTTAAAATACATATTGCAAATTTTAACTAACTCTATCCTTCATGGTATTAAAAGCCGTACAACAGATCAGTCACTTTTTTGTAACATCACCTACCTGAAATAGCAAACCCGCTAAAACCCACAGCGAGAACCAGGAAAGAAATGGCGATGCCTTTAGTGTGAGAGTATCCAACCACCAGCAGCAGGGTGGCCTCCATCCCGAAACCTGAAAAACACAACAAATCAACATGAAATGATAAAACAATGAAACAGCTTTAAACTCTGTTGTAACAATCAATCAGTGATTCTCTGCATTATAAGTAATTTGCTTTGACAGGGACATTACATGTGTTTACGGACAAATTGATATGACCTTTAAATAGTGCTAAAATATTAATGTGATTCTAATACTGGCAGCTGCTGCACTTCAAACGCTCCAAATGCAAGTTGCTGAGTAAAAGGTGCCACACAAATGATGTGACTTAATGATGATACCTCAAATTTAAGGAGAATTGTTAGACTGAGACAGACTATTGCCATCTAAGTCTAATAATTGTCCTTAGCCTTGTAAGACCTGAGCTTCAGTTGGGCTTGAATTTTAGATTTCTTCTAGTTATTTGGGATAAGGAGTAACCAATAAATTTAATAATAATAATGATAATAATAATGCTAATAATAACACAATCAGATATTATCAGATTATTATATCTATCATATATTATATTTATACTGTTGTTATTTTTGTTATTATTATTGTTATTATTATGACTAATACACTCTTTTGAAAAAAAAGATGTCCACTTATGTGGATGACAGGTGTTAGGAGGTTGAATTTGATTATTACAATCATTAACAAGAAAAGCACTCAGAGAGCACAGTACTCCGCCAAGGCTGCTCAGTTGTATCATTTCAGACCGTTGAAATCTTGAAAAAACTCGTGGCAGAAATCACGGCAACATAGAATGTGGCCATTTAATATAGATGTACCCACAAACAAAACGATCTTGCACTGAGCACAGGCATGTGTTATGCATGTTTACGTTATGTATGGATACCGAATCATGTGACCTAAATATGTAGCGGGCGGAGGGAACTGATGGGACTCGGAAACAACCCCACAATTTAATCAATTGTTCCTTGTATCATTTCCGACAGATTAGTCCCAATAAGTCCACAGTGGTGGATTTGTAGTTGGATCGCAATCATGTGATCATCAGCAGGCAGCTGACATAGTGTTCGCTTGTTGTCATAGTTACAGTGACACTGTGCCGCTATCTCGCAATGATACAGAAATCTTTAACAAATCCGTGGATCCAGACTATAAGCCGCATCACTGCCAAAATCTAATCACTTGGTCATTTCTGACCTTTCCTGAAAATTTCATCCAAATCCGCTAGTCCATTTTTTGTAATATTGCTAACAGACAGACAGACAAACAATCGTCACATCACTCTGCCATTCCTGGTCGGAGTAATAAGTTAATATATAGAATATTTTTATTCTTTAGCAATGCTGCTGATTTGCTTTAATATTATCAACATCCCCTCTCTGTTATTTTTTTTAATGTTATTTAAAATACAGCAAAGATAAAATGACGTCTTAATTTCTACCTGATGACAAAATGAAGACAAGTTGGCATAAATGCACATTTCTGGACGTCTTAAAGATGTAGCTTAAGTTGAATTCAGTTCAAATGTTTACTTTATGTCTCTGAACAGCCATGTAATTCTCTCAGATTCTCTCTAAACTCAGTGTGAATGAAAGTGTTATCGATATCAATCAATAGTCCGTCTTTTACACTGAACACGTGCTTCTGAATCTCAAAGCTGAGTTTGATTTGCATGAATCCATTCGGTTTCTGGTTCAACACCACTTTGAGCTTTCTCCTCTCATCAAACTTCTGTCCTTTTATCCTTTTCATCAAACTTTTGTTGAACTGTGGAGGTGACAGTCTCACCTCCACAGTTCATGAGCTTCCTGACATTGGTGGTGGACATCAGGTTGTGGGTTCTCAGGTAGTCTGCCAACTGCCCGCCAACAGGCACGATGATCGTCATGACCAGATGGGGCAAAGCTGAGACCATCCCCACCTGAAAGGGAAACAGAATGTAAGCGACAAACACACATACAGGAATAATATCACTGCTACCACTAGACGATGAAGGATGCTGATGGATTGAAAAGATTCAAAAACAGATTAAATATGTCCTCTCAGTGAAGCTAGAGTTGTTTTGCTGACAATAGTATGACAATCTGCATATTAATATATTATAAGAGTTTATTCTGATTAGTTATTGTGGAGTAAATGGTGACAAAACAACAAAGAAAAGATACTGAAAGAGTTCAAAGAATGTAGCTGCTTCAAGAAGCCTGTACAGAAATCAATGAGAGAATTCGCCAAAGATATTGTGTGATTCACGTCCCACCTCTCGCTTTCAAAAAATCTAATTTGCTGAACTGGGAAATATCCATCCAATCATGTTGTTGAAGAGACGTCAGTGTGTTGTCGTCAGGTATGTTTAGTAGAAGCTGTGTGACTGAAAATGTGTTTAAAACCTTATTTATGGGACAAAGTCGCCAAACCTCTAAGCAGTGTTTATCAGATTTTGATTCTAGACAATTCTGGCAGCAAGGGGGCCAGAAAAAAATACAGGTATATACTGTAACATTAAAAAACAACAACAAAATACAAACAAACAAACAAAACAACAATAAAAAAAACTATGTGAAATTAACAGATGTTTTTGTTTGAACAGCGCAATATTACGGTAATACGTTGCAAAAAAAACGAATTAATATTTGTAAATATTTTTTCAAAAATACAGATCCTTGACATGGTCATTAGTACAGTTGTGGTCTGCTTTTTTTTTTTTACCATGTAATTTTTTTTTCCTTTTTTCCTCCCTGCAATTTCAACAAAATAGGGAAAATCTGCAGTTTTTCTGTTCTGTTGACTTTCTTCCCATTCATTTAGATAGAAACTGGTCTTGTTAGTCAACAACTGTTGTCCAAACCACAGTATTTTTATTTTTTGAGCAAAATAATGCTGTTACATGTTTAATTTTATATTGTTTTTGTAGAAAGCTCTATAATGTAATATCTGCCAGATAATATATATTTATAATAACATTACAAAATGTATTCGAAATAGAGAATAAAGCTTGTGATGTTGTACCCATGAAACAGACAGTGTATATTACATTCTTGAAAAAAAAAGACAATTAAAAATGGAGCTGTTAAAAATGTAAGAAATGTGAATTTATATGGGTTTTGAGTCATTTGGGACATGGTTCAAATTATTTGGGACAGTTTTTTAGTCCTTTTGGACAAGTTTGAAATAATTTGGGACAAATTTTGAGTAATTTTTACAATTTCTGAGTAATTTAGGACAAGTTTGAAATCATCTTAGGCAAATATTGAATCATTTTTGACATCTTTTGAGATTTTATTTTTTTTTTTTTTTACAATTCTTCGTAATTTGGGACACATTTCAAGTTTGCCGGTCAAACGCAATTGACAAGATTGTCGCCACAAAGAGCACAGGCCTAGGGGAGCCTACCTGACCAGATGGGAGTGTCACCTCTGGTTACGTGATCGACGCCTGGGGAAAGTGGAAGGGGATCATGTGCCTGGCACCCCTATCCATGGAGGATGTGGAAGATGTTTATATATTTGGATTTATGATGACAGGCCTGCTGATAATTGGCTTGTTCACTGGCCTGAGCTTCTGGAAAATTATGAGGACCGCAGACAGAAACGATGTCCAAACTCTGCTGGTCTATGCAAACGATCGGATCACGGCTGCCGATGCTCGGTATGACGAACTCAATTGTAAGACGAACAATTTGCTTGGTGTGACTGTTGATTTGAGTTGCAGATTGGAAGCCATCAGGGTGAGAATAGCTACAGCTGAGATCTAAAATTGTTGAGAGCAGTAGGGGGAAGGTGAAATTTACTCCTCTCCTGCCCAAACAGAAGGAAACTGATTACATTCTGGCACCCCTGGAACAATAACAAACTCCTCTGGAAGTTTCATGGCCAAGAGATAGCTCTCCTACACCACCCCCCCTTACTTTCCCAAGGACACCTGTTGTCTTTTGGACCGGGTCAACCGAGGACGTCTCCATAGCAACCTGCTGTGTTATCGCGCTCCCACCCTCGCGAACTGAGACACCGGATGTCTGAGACGGAAGAAGATGGGCTACACGCATACACACACATTCGGACTCATGAACTGAGGACTGAGCTAAACATTCGCACACACATTCCCATATTCCCACCCCTCCGCCTCCACAAGCTTTCCTCACTATGCACAGGGGTCAGGTATCCATGCGCAGTAATTTGCTGCACAGCATCTGACTAACTGTGCGGTGCTCCCCCCTCCACCACCCCACATCCTTATCCCAACTATCCTTGTCTTATGTCATGCTTTGCATGTTTGCGGGTTTGTTTTTTTTAGGTTCCTTCTCAAATTGAATTTCCCAACATTGGAGGTTTCATTTGGTACAACGAGCCTTTTTTTTCATTTACCCTCTGCTATCCCTACCCAGATCCCAACGTGTCCTTTTTCTTTTTTTCCTCAAGAAAGGTGCGCGCAGCACTGCGCAGCAGCCGGAGCTGTCATTGGCAGGCCAGCTCAAATGAAATTTCGTTGTATATGAAAGTGTGCAATGACCAATAAAGACTGATTGATTGATTGATTAGGCACCTTTTAAAGAAATATTCTGGGGTGTTGTGGTCTATGGGGTCATCTGTCCTCCCCTGTCATCACCATAATTACTGTTCACTGCTATCCAATGGCCCCCGATGAATCACCACCTTATCGTGGAGGGGTTTGAGTGTCCCTGTGATCCTGGGACCTATGTTGTCCAGGGCAATAGCCCCTGGTAGGGTCTCCCAAGGCAGGGGGAGGGACCAGACAAAGAGTGATTCAGAAAACCCTGATGACAACATTCAAGAGGAAAGCCGCTACCTCGCCCGGACCATGGAAACCGGGGCCTCTCCCTGGAGCCAGGTCTGGGGGGGGGAGCTCGTCAGAGAGCACCTGGTGGCTGAACCTTGGGGCCCCGTGGGTCTCGGTCGGGCACAGCCCGAAAAAGTAACACAGGGACACATGGTCGGGTGCTATGCCAACCAGGCAGTAGGAGGAGTGGGTGTCTAGACGCACTGCCCCCTGGTGGTGTAGACTAGCCTTGGGGACATGGAACGTCACCTCACTGCCGTGGAAGGAACCCAAGCTGATGTGGGAGGTGGAGCAATACCGGCTAGATATAGGGCTCACCTCCACACACAGGGCTCACCTCCACGCACAGCAAGGGTTCCGGAACCAGAATCCTGGAGAGGGGTTGGACTCTCTCATTTTCCGAAGTTGCCCAGAGTGAGAGGCACTGGGCGGGTGTGGGGATACTTACGAGTCCCCGGCTGAGCGGCATGTTGTTGGAGTTCTCCCCCGGATGTTACGATCCAACCTCCAATTTGGTGTCTGACAATTGGAACGTGAGGGTCGCCTCTCTGCGACTTCGTGTTGCAGAGGGGAAAACTCTGACTGTTGTTTGTGCTTATGCATCGAGCAGCAGTTTGGAGTACTCAGCCTTCTTGGAGTCTCTGGGTGGTGTCCTGGAAGGGGTACTGCCTGGGGACTCCATAGTTCTCCCGAGGGACTTCATCGCTCATGTGGGCAATGATGGAGAAATCTGGAGAGGGATGATTGGGAGGAACGGCCAGCCCGATCTGAACCCGAGTGGTGTTCTGTTATTGGACTTCTGTGCTAGCCATAGACTAGCCATAACAAACACCATGTTTGAGCATAAGATTGCTCATAAATGTATCTGGCACCAGAGCACCTTAGGTCAAAGGTTGATGATCGACTTCATAGTTGTATCATCAGACCTGTGACCATATGTCTGGGACACTTATGTGAAGAGAGGTGCAAAGCTGTCAACCCATCACCACCTGGTGGTGAGTTGGATCCGATGGCAGGGAAGGCTGCCGGACAGACCTGATAAACCTAAACGTGTAGTGAGGGTGAACTGGGAACGTCTGCTGGAGGACCCTGTCTGTGGGGTTTTCAATTCCCACATCCGGAAGAGTCGGAGCTGATGGGTACCAGTTGGCCAAAAGTGCAGCAGTTGCGGCAGTCGCAGAAGCAAAAACTATGGGGTGGGAGGAGTTTGGAGAGGCTATAGAGAAGGACTTTTGGTCCCACGCCTCAGGAAAGGGGAGGCAGGGCTTTGCTCAGGCTGTGTACAGTCGGGGTGGAGAACTGTTGACCCGTACTGGGGATATTGTCAGGCAGTGGAAAGAGCATTTCGAGGAACTCCTGAACCCGGTAAACATGTCTTCTATGGGGAGGAACAGCCAAGAGACTCGGGGGAATCTTCATCCATATCCCTGGCAAAGGTCAACGAGGTAGTGAAGAAGCTCCTCAGTGGCAAGGCACCAGGTGTGGATGAGATCCGCCCTGAAGGCTTTGGACATTGTTGGACTGTCTTGGCTGACACGTCTCTACAATGTCGCGTGGACATCAGGTACGGTACCTGGGGAGTGGCAGACTGGGGTGGTGGTCCCCATTTTCAAAAAGGGGGACTTTACAGTGTGTTCCAATTACCTTGGTATCACAGTTCTCAGCCTCCCCGGGAAAGTTTACTCTCGGGTGCTGGAAGGGAGGCTCTGACCAATTGTCGGATTCAGGAGGAGCTATGCGGATTCCATCCTGGTTGTGGAACAGTGGACCAGCTCTTTACTCTTGTGGAGCTGCTGAGGGAGTCATGGGAGTTCGACCTGCCAGTGCACGTGTTTTGTGAATCTGGAGAAGGCCTATGACTGTGTCCCCCAAGGGGCTCTGTGGGAGGCACTGCGGGAGTATGGGGCACCAGACTCGCTGATACGAGCCATTCGGTCCCAGTACCACCAAAGTGAGAGCTATATCCACATACTCGGCACAAAGTCAGACACATTTCCAGTGGGCGTTGGACTCCGCCAGGGCTGTCTCTTGTCTCAGATCTTGTTTGTGGTGTTCATGGACGGGATCTCAAGGTGCAGCCAGGGTGGGGAGGGTGTCTGGTTTGGAGACATCAGGATCACATCTCTGCTTTTTGCAGATGATGTGGTTCTGTTGGCTTCCTCACATCATGACCTTCAGCACACACTGGAGCGGTTTGCAGCCGAATGTGAACCGGCGGGGATGCGGGTCAGCACCTCCAAGTCCGAGGCCATGGTTCTCTGCCGGACACCGGTGGATTGCTCCCTTGGGTTGGGGGAGAGTTGCTTCCCCAAGTGAAGGAATTCAAGTATCTCGGGATCTTGTTCATGAGTGATGGGAAACTGGAGCATGAGATTTACAGGCAGATTGGTGCAGCGTCAGCAGTAATGCGGGCATTGTATCGAACTGTCGTGGTGAAGAGGGAGCTGAGCCATAAGGCGAAGCTCTCGATTTACCAGTCCAGCTACATCCCAACTCTCACCTATGGTCATGAGCTCTGGGTAGTGACCAAAAGAACAAGATCGTGGATACAAATGGCTGAAATAAGCTTCCTCCGCAGGGTGGCTGGGCTCAGCCTTAGAGATAGGGTGAGAAGCTCAGACATCTGGAGGGAGATTGGAGTAGAGCCGTTGCTCCTTTGCATCAAAAGGAGCCAGTTGAGGTGGTTTGGACATCTGATTCGGATGCCTCCGGGGAGATTTCCTCTGGAGGTTTTCCAAGCACGTCTGCCTGAGAGGAGACCCTGGGGCAGACCCAGAACTTGCTGGAGGGATTATATGTCTCGTCTGGCCTGGGAACACCTTGGGATCCCCCAGGAAGAGCTGGAAAGCAACGCGGGGGGGATGTCTGGAATGACCTCCTGCCTCCGCAACCCAGCTCCGGATAAGCGGAAGAAAATGGATGGATGCTATCAAATGAGAGAAAAATATTCCCCCAAAATAGCAAAAGTTTTGTTGTACTTTTCTAAAGAAGATCAATTATTGTTCTTTCTTTTTTTTACATTTTTACTTCGCACATAAAAAAGTACAGAACATATATAGATTAACCTAATTTCGACAATCTAAAGGAGATTGTTTTTCAGGGTTTTACATCTTCAGGTGCTCAGTAATGATTGCTTTTAACTCCCGGAAACTAGTCATAAAATTTAAGTGTGTGTTACACTTTAGTGGTAAAATCCGGTATGTTTCAACCTCATTCTCAAAATCAAAAATTGCTTCTTATTCTGCTAATAATTTTCCACGTCATCTGAATTTGTAGACCTTTGGAAAATATGAATCACTCAAAAATATGAATGATCGGGCATGCAGTACATGCCTCCTTAGGCTCTCCAAATGAAATGAATATGCTTGAGATGGCGAGTGCAAGCATGAGAATAAGAGCCTGGATGTTGTGTCAAACCAAAGCTTCTGTGGGGAAAGTCTGTTCATGTGATCTCACCTTGCTGATCTCGAAGCCAAACACTTCCTCAAAGTAGGCCGGCTGGCTGATGAGCAGTAGGTAGAAAGTCCAGCTCCTGCAGAAGTTGGCCACGATGATGGCATAGACTGGCATCGAAGTGAAGAACTGTCTCCACGGGGTTCTAAATTTCTGTCACCAAAAGTAATAAGATATAAATGGGATCTACTGAGGAGACTGATTAAGAAGCAGAGAGTCAGCTTAGTGTGTGTGCGCATTCAGATATTCTGTTACATTTATCACTGTTTGATTGGCCATTATTTAACACCATACTTGGAGAGGATTGAGAAACGTTGCAGACTCTCCAATTGCCTCTTCGATGTATTTCCTCTCCTCTGGTGTGATGGTGGGATGAGCTGCAGGACTCTCGTACGACACCAGAATCCAGAACAAATACCAGAATATCCCAAAGCTGCCTGGGAGAGGAAGAGAGAGAGTAGAGGAAGTAGAAGAACAGTTAAATATAATAGTGAGAGAGAAAGAGAGAAAATTATCCGAGACTGTAAAAATTTAAAAAATCCAATAAATGACAGGGAAAATCTGGCAGAAAGAAAAAATACTTTTTAAAAAAATAGTGGATTACTATAACATTGAATAAAATATAATTTTATTGTCACACATTGGAACAAACAAAAATTTGTAAAAACACAGATTTTTAATGTAGGCATTTATATAGTTTTGATCTTTCTTTTTTCTTTTCTACAGTCACATGTACATATAAACTTTATTTCTGTGATTTTACTAGATATTATCATTTACAGAGGTTATCATTTTTTTCTTTTTCATTTTAACATTTTTTAACCATTTTTTGATAGTCAACATATGAACTTTTATTCTGTGATTTTACTAGATATTATCTGTAATATAAAGTATTTACAATTTTAAATTCCTATTATAATAACATCATTTGTCTGATTATTTTTTCAATTTATTTTAATAGCCAACATGTAAATCTAAACTTTTTTCTGTAATTATAGTTGATAATATTTGTAATTTAATAAATAAAAAAAAACTTAAAATTTTAAAATCCCAAATCATGTATACACATAATTTGTCTGTTAAATAACTCTAAAAATATGTAAAATATTAATTTTACGGTTACACACTGAGAACGAACAAATTACTGTTTTGGTTTGTTTATTTAATTTTATTTTATCCTTTTTTATTTTAATAGTCAACATGTAAATAAATACTTTTTTCTTTTGATTTTGCTAGACGTAATCTGTAATTTAACAGGGATGATTTGTAAATTAACCATGATTTATTATTTAGAGGTTTTTTTTTTTTTTTACCATTTTAAAATCCCGAATATACATAATTAATCAATTAAATAATACCAAATATATATATAATATAATATTTTTGCTGATTTAAATGCAGTAAAAATATAGCAATCTATGGTCACACATTGTGGAAAAACTAATTACTATTTGCAAAAAAAAAATTTTTTTGATGTGGATGTTATGTGCAGTTTCGGCCTGTTTTTTTAATATTCAACATATATATAATTAATAACTTGTCTGCAGTTTTACTAGTTATATTTGCAAGTAAATTCATAAACCATGATTTTTAAAAAAGTACAGGTAACATATTAAGATAAGATAAGATAAGATAAGATAAGATAAGATAAGATAAGATAAGATAAGATAAGATAAGATAAGATAAGATAAGATAAGATAAGATAAGATAAGATAAGATAAGCTTTACCAAACCCTCACTGAGTAAATTTGCAAGTATTGAACAGGGCAGTAATGAACACATATTTGAGGATACTAACCATAAACATAAAATACTGAAGGCCACCCAGTGTATTGCACCAGTATCCCAGCTAAAGGCATCGCCACCACTGCCCCTGCATAGGATCCTGACAACACGCACACAGAGACATAAAGAAATCATAAGTTTTGCACTGAAAATGTTTTGGTTTTTTTTTGTTTTTATATATATATATATATATATATATATATATATATATATATATATATATATATATATATATATATATATATATATATATATATATATATATATATATATATATACATATATATATATATATATATATATATATATATATATATATATATATATATATATATATATATATATATATATATATATACATATATATATAAAAAAGTCTGCATCTTTAACTTTGGAGCAGCTTCTAGCAGTTCCATCGTCACAAACTCATGTTCAAACCCTCAGAGCTCAACTCTAGCGGAGATTCCAAGTTTCTGCAGATGTTGTAGAAACTGAATTTCAGGGAAACGTGACAATAAAGTGTTTGAACTTTACCACAAAAGGCCGTTGTGGCTAATCGACTTCTCTCAAGAGGAGGCGCCCACTTTGCCCAGATCCCGTGGCAGGCTGGGTATGAAACACCCTGAAAGGACACAACATAGTCAGAGAAACGCTCACGTTTGCAGGACACATCTTAGACAGAGTCACGCAGACACATACTGTACCTCGACAAGACCCTGGCATATCCTGACAAGTATGACGCAGCTGTAATGGCAGCGAGCGGCAGATGGAATCAGCATGTTGAGCGTGGATGTGGCCACTATGGCGAAACCAAACACTCTGGAAATGACAAAAAAAAAAACATATGATGCAGTGATAGAGGGGTTGCGTGCTGTTTACTGGCGCTTCTGCAAACATGAACTTTACATATTTTTGCTTGTAAAATGATCAAAGTGAATGCTGAAGTCCACATAACAGGTCTGTCTGAAGATATTAACCTGTTGGCGGCAAATTTTTGACATATAAAGCCACCCGGGATCTGTGTGACGATGTAGCCCCAGAAGAAGGAGCCATGGATCATCCCCACCGTCTCAGGGTCCCATGTGAACTGTGCAGCCTGGAAGCAAGAAAATATAGGACTTTGTGTCAGTTATTTTAAAACAGAGATCAGGAAGAATCTCAGATAGTCAGAACTCTGAGAAATCTGTTCCTCCAAGCAAGACCCACCTACACTACCGTTGAAATGTTTGGGGTCACCCAGACAATTTCATGTTTTCCATGAAAATTCACACTTTTATTCATGTGCTAACATAATTGCACAAGGGTTTTCTAATCATCAGTTAGTCTTTCTACACAATGTACCATTAGAGCACAGGAGTAATGGTTGCTGGAAATGGGCCTCTGTACCCCTAGGTAGATATTTCATTGAAAATAAGCCATTTCCACCTAGAATGGTCATTTAGCACAGTAACAATGTCTAGACTGTATTTCTGATTAAGTTAATGTTATTTTCATTGGAATAAAATGTTTTTCTTTCAAAAACAAGGACATTTCTAATTGACACCAAACTTTTGAATGGTAGTGTACATCCTTCTAATTTTGTCATTTCTTGTCGCTTCTGTGCTTCTTACAAACATTATATAATTCATAAAATGAAGATCTAAAGTGATGGCTTGCTCACTTGTAAAGCTCACTTTATAATGAAATGTGGCCTGAGACGAGTGTGGAACAAACAAAGAGAAACAAGTCCTTAATAATATATTAGAAACAAGAGGATCCTCTAACAATTTATTTATTTGATAGAGACAGAGCACATTGATGAACATCTATTTAGACAGCAATAGATATAAATATGCCAGATTTTAGCAATGATGCTAATTTACAGCCGCAGTCCCTAGGCAGATAAAAATAAAAAAAATAAAAAACGTAACAATGAAACATACAATGAAACATAGGACAATAGGTCACAATAAAAGGACAATAAGTTACGATAAAAGGACAATAGGTCAAAATAAAAGCACATAAAAGTACTAAATGAGTGAGTTTTGAAGGTTGGTAACGTGGGACACTCCCTTATGGAGAGTGGAAGACTGTTCCAGATCTTACTGGCCTACTTACCACCAGCACTTCCTTGTTGCCTTTGTAGACAGTGTGGTCATTGACCATGCTTACGATGGCCACCCCCAGGTTGCACCGAATACCGAAGGAGATGCAGAAGCCAAGGCCAGACAGGATGGCGATGATGTACCTCCTGGGCAAACCGAAGCAGGTACAGTCCACCACCGGCAGCTCCTTCTCCTCCACCAGCTCAGGACGACCCTCCGCTGACAACTCAATGGTTTCTCCATTCGGCTGCCGTTTCTCAATCAGCCTGAGAACAGACAGAAACTAGGAAATAATGTGGATCCAAACATTTCCATACCGTATGTCGTATTGTTTGGAGGGTAAAATGGTCCAAAAGATACGATACCAGTGATAAACAGTGCTGCTATAGTGGATTATTTGGAATTTCTTTGGGTTTAGACAGCAAAAAAAAAAAAAAGGTAAGAAAAATGGTAAAAATGTGGCAGCAAGTAAGTCAGAAAAGTCATTGAAAAAAATGCAAATAATGGCAAATATCTTATTTAAGTCCAGTAAAACTGTTTAATTTTATGGTCACACGTGGTAAAAGAACAAATTACTGTTTGTATAATACATTCTGATGTAAACATCATGCACAATTTTGGTTTGTTTTTTATTGTTAACATATAAATGATTGCTTTTTCTGTGATTTTACTAGATACTATTTGTTAAAGGGAAATCTGTAAAGCTACAGATGATTTTTTTCGATCTCTAATATATAGAATAATTTTTTTCAAATAGCAGCAAATATGTGTCAAATAATGATATTTATATACAGTGAAAAAATAGTGCTATAAAATATTGTAAAAGAATAAATGACCATTTATAAATATGGAAATTTTTATACTGACATTATATATAGATTATATTACATACAAATTATTACTTTTTCTGTGATTCTGCTAGATATTATATGTATTAAACATAAAGGGAAAAATCTGTCAATCTGTAGAGTAACATATGATTTACTTTGATCCAATCCCTAATATGTGTACTTTTTCTTTCAAATAATATCAAATATTTGTCAAATACAATAGTTTTTATCTCAATTCTCAGACTTTTTATCTGATTTAGTGCTCAGCTCAGATAAAGTGATTATTGTGGGTGACTTTAACATTCATGTTGACGTGGACAGTGACAGCCTTACGACTGCTTTTAATTCAATATTAGACTCAATTGGGTTTTCTCAACATGTAAATAAACCAACTCATAGTTTTAATCATACCCTTGACCTCGTTCTGACTTATGGCATAGAAATCAAACAGTTAAAAGTATTTCCCCGGAACCCTCTTCTTTCTGACCATTTTATGATAACATTTCAATTTACAACAACAGATTGTTTGGGAGTTAAGAATAAATATCACTACAGTAGATGTCTGTCTGACAATTCGGTGGCTAAATTTAAGAAAATAATACCCTCTCTATTTAGTTCAGCACCACTTACTGATATTATGGAAGGGAAATATTATAATTTTACCCCCACAGATGTGGATTATATTGCTAATTATGCTGCAGCCTCACTGCGTACAACACTTGATAGTGTTGCACCTGTAAAAAAGAAAGTTCTATCTCAGAGAGGACCTGCTCCTTGGTATAATTCCCAGCTGCGGACTTTAAAGCAAGCGTCCCGAAAGCTGGAAAGGAAGTGGTATTCCACTAATTTAGAAGATGTTCATGTAGCTTGGAAAAATAGTCTAGTAATTTATAAAAAAGCTCTTCGTAATGCCAGGACAACATATTATTCATCTTTAATAGAGGAAAACAAGAACAACCCCAGGTTTCTCTTCAGCACTGTAGCCAGGCTGACAAAGAGTCAGAGCTCTGTCGAACCTTGTATTCCTTTAGCTTTGAGCAGTAACGACTTCATGAGCTTCTTCACAAATAAAATTATTACGATTAGAGAAAAAATTAATCTGGCCCTTCCTACAAATATCACAGATGTATTATCGAGTACAGATGCTTTAGAATTGGCTGTAAGACCAGATGGATATTTAGAACTAGAACTTTTCACTCCCATACATCTCTCTGAACTAATTTCAATAGTTTCTACATCCAAACCATCGACATGTCTTTTAGATCCTATCCCAACTAGACTGTTCAAGGAGGCCTTACCTTTAATTAATTCCTCAATGTTAGATCTGATTAATCTCTCTCTAGTAACAGGCTATGTACCACAGGCTTTTAAGGTTGCCGTAATCAAACCTTTACTTAAAAAGCCCACTCTAGATCCAGATGTTTTAGCCAACTATAGACCAATTTCCAACCTCCCATTTCTCTCCAAAATTCTGGAAAAAACAGTTGCTAATCAATTATGTGAACATTTACAAAAGAATAGCTTGTTTGAAGAGTTTCAGTCAGGCTTCAGAGTGCATCATAGTACAGAAACAGCTCTGGTGAAAGTTACTAATGACCTTCTCATAGCGTCAGATAATGGACTGGTCTCTATACTTATTTTATTGGACCTTAGTGCGGCATTCGATACAATCGACCACAAACTTTTATTACAACGACTAGAACATTGTATTGGCATTAAAGGGACAGCACTGGACTGGTTTAAATCCTACTTATCAGACAGGTTCCAGTTTGTGCATGTCAACAATGACTCTTCTGAGCATACTAGGGTTAATCATGGAGTTCCTCAGGGCTCTGTCTTAGGACCAATACTGTTCACATTATACATGCTTCCCTTAGGCAATATTATTAGGAAGCACTGTATTAATTTCCACTGTTATGCTGACGACACTCAATTGTATTTATCTATGAAGCCAGATGAAACTAATCAGCTAGCTAGACTGCAAGATTGTCTTAAAGACATAAAGACCTGGATGACCTATAATTTCTTACTACTAAATTCAGACAAGACTGAAGTCATTATATTTGGCCCCAAACATCTTAGAGAATTGCTTTCAAAGCATATAGTTACTCTGGATGGCATTACATTGGCCTCCAGTACTACTGTGAGGAACCTCGGCGTTATCTTTGACCAGGACATGTCCTTTAACTCACACATAAAACAAATCTGTAGGACTTCCTTTTTCCACCTGAGAAATATTGTGAAAATCAGGAACATCCTGTCTCAGAGTGATGCAGAAAAACTAGTCCATGCATTTGTTACTTCTAGGCTTGACTACTGTAATTCCTTATTATCAGGTTGTCCCAAAAGCTCTCTGAAACATCTACAGCTGATCCAAAATGCTGCAGCCAGAGTACTGACAGGAGTTAGCAAGAGAGATCATATTTCTCCTATACTGGTTTCTCTTCATTGGCTTCCTGTTAGATCTAGAATAGAATTCAAAATCCTTCTTCTGACATATAAAGCTCTTAACAACCAATCTCCATCATATCTCAAAGACCTGATAGTACCATATTATCCTAGCAGAACTCTCCGCTCTCAGAATGCAGGCTTACTTGTTGTTCCTAGAATCTCTAAAAGTAGAATGGGAGGCAGAGCCTTCAGTTATCAGGCGCCTCTCCTGTGGAACCAGCTCCCAGTTTGGGTTCGGGAGGCGGACACCCTCTCTATTTTTAAGACCAGGCTTAAAACCTTCCTTTTTGACAAAGCTTATAGTTAGGACTGACTGGGGGACCCTGACGGGGTGAGCTGGTGTTTGCATTTGCACAACTGACTTCCCCTCTTGACGTCCCTTTAGTTTGTCCCTAGTTATGCTGCTATAGGCCTAGGCTGCTGGGGGACCTCTCTTGATGCACTGAGCCCTTCTCTAACTACTAATGTATTTACTATATATACCATTGTTGCATTACATTCACTCTGTTTCTTTCTGTGTCCTTTCTCCGAGTGTCCCTGGTCCCAGAGCTGGATGCTTCAGATGTGTGGTTGCTCTCCCACCTCCAGCTGCCCATTTCCACCGATCTACTCTGCATTGCCCTTACTATACTTGATTTGCTCATCTACATATTTTTGAATTTACCACCAGCTATATATGTAGTATATTTAATGCCAGAGCTGTACACCATAGCAGTAAACTATAGTTTCCATGTTAGTTGTACTTTGCATATATCATCTGTCTTATCATGCATGAATTATACTGTGTGTTTTATGGTCCTTGTCCCCCCCCCCCCCCCATCTCTACCTCTGTCCCTCTACCTATTCCTCTCTATCTCTGTCCCTCTATCTCTACCTCTACCCCTCTACCTCTTCCTCTCTACCTCTTCCTCTCTACCTCTATCCCTCTATCTCTACCTCTCTACCTCTTCTGTCCCTCTCAACCCGCCCGGCCAGCAGGCAGATGGGTCCCCCCACATTAGAGCCGGGTTCTGCTCGAGGTTTTTTTCCCTGTTAAAAGGGTGTTTTCCTTGCCACTGTCGCCTTTTGGCTTGCTCTGGGGGTCAGGCATATGGGTTCTGTAAAGTGTCTCGAGACAGTTTGACTGTAATTGGCGCTATATAAATAAAATTGAATTGAATTGAATTGAATTGAATTAATTAAACACCTTAGTGGTATTAAACACAGTAAAAGAACAAATTCAGTCAATCAACTGCCATGCCATTCAGCGTAGGCGATCATTTCTCTCTTTTGCTGTCTGAATTGAAATGTGTAGCCATGTCAGTCCGTCTATCATTTTCATTCTCTGTCTACCTCGTCCTCTCTTCCCAATAATTATTTCAGTCGTTACGACATATTCCAGGGTCTCTTTCCTTATGCTGTGTCCAAAAAATGTTACTTGCCATTTCCTAATTTTGTTCAACAGCGTAATTTTAAAACGTCTTCATTGCTTATTCTGTCCATATAAGACGCATGCTATAAGTAGCATAGTATTTCTCTGTAAAACCACATCTCTGCTGCCATGATTTTGTTTGACATCTTATTACTCCGGCAAGGAATGTGGTGGAGTTACGTGACGATCAGCGTACGTTTGCTTGTCTGCTTGTCTTTCTGTGTGCAACATTACTCAACAACGGAACAACGGATTCGGATGAAATTCTCAGGGAAGGTGAGAAATGACACAAGGACCACCTGATTAGATTTTGGCAGTAGATTTTTGCGGCTTATAGTCTTCATCCACGGATTTGTTAAACATTTCTGTAGCATTGCAAGATAGCGTCACAGCATCACTGCAACTATGACTACAAGTGAACATTATGTCAACTGCCTGCCGACAATCACATAATTGCGAGGCTACTACAAATCGACTGCTGCGGACTTCTCAGGACTTACCGTCGGAAATCATAGAACGACTGAGAAGCTTTGGTGGAGTACTGCACTCTCTGACTGCTTTTCCTGTTATTTATGTTCTAAGATTCTCATCTGTATATCAGAACTGGTAGAATGTAACAGCTGAGAGCCTTCATCCGGATGCTAACAGCTATTTTCTTATTTGTCAGTATATTTTTCATTTTCATTAATGCTGTTCTTGCCATTGCTACTCTACATCTGATAGCTGTTGCACACCTCCCTTCTGATGTCTTCCATGAACCGAGATATTTCAAATGATGAACCTGCTTCAGTATTTCTCGGTCTAATTCTATGTTACAGGTTGGGATGACATTTTTCTTTTAAACTACCATTACTTCTGTTTTCTCTTTGTTTAAAGACAGACCGGGTTTTTGGCTCTCTATATTAGTTATAGATACTATGGATTGAAAATTTTCTTCACTGTTCACGATCAACATTGTGTCATCTGCGTAACGTATATTATTTATGTTATGACCTCCGATGGATACTACCAGCAAGCCTTGTGTCTTCCTAATGATGTTTTCATTGTGCAAGGAGAACAGGTCAGGTGATGGCGCACATTTCTGTCTTAGTCCTCGTTTTATTGGTTGTTCTTCACCAATTTCGTTGTTTAATCTCACTGCTGCACTTCGTTGCCAATAGAGATTTTTTCATCTTTTATAAATCCTTTCTGTCTATGTCTCTGTCCTTTAGCATCTGTATT
This sequence comes from Amphiprion clarkii, assembly GCA_027123335.1. Taxonomy (NCBI): domain Eukaryota; kingdom Metazoa; phylum Chordata; class Actinopteri; family Pomacentridae; genus Amphiprion; species Amphiprion clarkii. The sequence goes on along the minus strand of CM049583.1, from coordinate 7,666,253 downwards.
ATTGCTTGATGTTTTACTGTGTCGAAAGCTTAAGTGTAATCGATGAAACACATGTAAAAGTCTTATTGTACTTTTATTGACCTTTCCATAAGAGTTCTTAAAATGTATATTTGCATTTGATGTACCTTTGCCCTCTACAAATCTATCTTGCTCTTCACTGATCTCTGGCTTAATTTTGTTTCTTATTCATAAACATGAGGATTTTTTATATCGACATTTATATATATATATATATATATATATATATATATATATATATATATATATATATATATATATATATATATATATATATATATATATATATATATCAGTCCTTAACATATATAATTTTTCTTTCAGGTAACAGCAGATATCTGTCAATAATAATATTTTTGCTGATTTAAATACATTGAAACAGTAATGTATTTACCAATTAAACACTAAAAGAACAAATTACACTTAATAAATATTAAGATTCTTGATGTGGACATTAATTATACATAAATGAATATTTTTCCTATCTATCCTGTTAAGTTGACAAATATTATTACTAATGAAATAACAGTAAATTGTTCAAAAAAATGTAACCAGAAAACTGTTAAAAAAAAAAAATATGTGTATTTTTAACAGTGTGATGATTTCCTTGGCAGGAGATAATAATGTTGGAATCACACATAATATAATTTAATGTAAGCAAATGCAGTTAAACATTTCCCTTTAAAGAAATTCACAGAGACGTGGGGAGTTTTAAAAGAAATTTTAAAAAGTGACTTGTGGGTAACATGGAGGCCTGGTGTTTGCAAACATCTTGCAACATGACAATGATCACAGTCATCATTTTTCATGCACATTCTGCCAACACCACCTGGAGTTACTATGCAGATTTTCCAGTCTTTGCCTTCCTTTCATAGACTCCCTCTTTCTCTCCGTCGCACACCTCCAGGCAGACTTCATGCACCACCTTGGGCTCGTGTCTGACTCACTGTGTCCCAGTGAGTGGAAGCAGCTGTCACTTGCTGGAGAGCCACGACTGCAGATAGATCCCCCCAGCATCCACTCCTTCAGGCCGCCTGGGACCTGCCGCCATGCTGGTGCTGCTGCTACAGTGAGATCTATCCCCATTGCCGCCAAACAGACAAGCTTTTGTGTCTATACTGACGGGTTGTTCAGTGTGCACAATGAAAGTAGTGAAATGTATGAATTCTTACTACGTCATTTAGATGGAATGCTTAACAAACCATACATCAGTTTGCAAATGGGGATTGTGTTGATTGACTGAAAAGGGGAGTTTCATAGAAAAGCAAAAGCTTTTACAGCTCAATGAACTGCAAAGAGGAAAGGTAATCAATATTTCAAGTGGTATACTCACATATACACTCATTCCATCATCTGTCTAAAATGTCTTTTTGTCAACTAAAGAGCTTGAGGATTTTTCTTTTATTTGCTTAAATTATTCCGTTTTTCCTCAAGGAGACCAAAATTTGTTGTTATTTTCGGCTTTTGATCAATATGCATGAGACCATTTCATGTTGAGGGTCATTTTTTAAATTATTTTTTCCACAGGAGTCCAACAGAGAAGTCAGAAGAGCGGCCATCTGTGTGTTACAACCTCCAAATTCTCAACAGCTACCCTACTATGCAGGTAAGATGAAACCACGCGTTCAATCAGACACAGTGTCACAATTTCCAGTGTACATATATGTTTTATGTGACCGTGCAAATTCACAGCAAAGCACGCTCAGCCGTCCACCTTCCATCAGGCTGATCCAGTTAGTCACTGAGCTGTAGAATTATGCACAGAAACAGAAACAATCACCACGAGGGTTTCACTGCTGCATATTGAAATAAAAAGGTGGTACAGATTTGGGCTTCGATAAGTTCTCGTGCTTCCCCACCCTAAAAAACTCCACTTATTCCCTCACGCTAACACGAGACGAGCCAGACTCTGACTGTGGTTAATTATTGATGTGTTTTTTGAGTCATATAAATAATTCACTCCGGCTTTTGCACCATAATCTGTCACTATCTATCTATCTGTTGGCTTGTGCATGTGGTTTTCCTGCATGTACACTCTGTCTCATCCAGGCAGCCGTTACATTTCTTAGTTATGCTCGTGGATTCTGCTCCCTCCCCCCGTTTGCACACAGCAGACTAATCTCTTTATACATCCATGCAATCAGTCAACAAACAAACAGCGGAATTTAAGAAAATATGCCAGCATAATGATGCATAAATGAAATATGCATCCATAATGACAAACCACAAACGACAGAAGAAAATACTTTATAAAGTGACATTTTGGAATTTGTAAGAGATTACGGAGGCTGCATCCTCCCTCTCTTTTTTCTCTCTCTCTCTCTCTTAATCTGTCACTACATTCAGATTAGGATTACAAAAATGATTTACTTCCGGAAATGAATATGTACGGACCGAACAGTGCTGTGCACAGTTCAGCAAGTTCCTCCCTCTATCACGACACACTGCTGAGTCCATGCTGCCCTTTGATGCAGCGTTTGAAATCTTTTATTTTATGTTTCAAGTAAATAATCCATATTTTAAAGTAAAATACCATCTGATTGACTCATACGTGCAAACAGTGTGTTAATTATTGCAGGTTTTGTTAACTATATTTGTCAAAACTTGCACTTGGCTCCACTAAAATTGGGACCAATCCTGTAATTCTAGGTGATAAATGGATCAAAAAGCATACAGTGCACATATTTTCTGTCGAATCAGTAGACTGCACTCACGCTGTTGTCCTCTCTGTGCTGAACAAATGTGCTGACTCGCCCCCTGAGTGGAGCTCAGTATCCGACTTCACAGTTCGTGAAGGTTGCAGGAGGATTCTCATTAAGCATCAAGACAGATTGCAGCTCGACACTGACACATATGCTACCAGCTAACGAGGCTAGCCCACAGCAAAAGTGATCGTTAATTACGAGATGCTTTCTACTAAAAGGGCAGCATCAACCCAGAGTGTGAATGCGTACGCATCTGAAAATAGCTCTGATGTGGTGTCTTAAGGTGGAAGTGAAGGAGTTTAATGGCACTTCAGTTTGCAAACAAACGCAATAATCTTGTGTGTGGCGTGCTTGGTAAAAATGCAAAATTCCCGTGCAAGTAGAGGCATCAGACAGAATAAAAGACAGTTGCTCCTGGTTGTTTGACTTCAGGTGAGGCTCATAAAACTGCGAGCTGATGGACTTTCTCTTGTTAGTGCAGCGAAAACCTGATCGGCCTCAGCTGGCAACGATTAATGAGCGAGAGAGCATGAGCAGCCAGAAGTCCCGTGACCTCAGGCTCTCTGACAGATCACAATTACAATAGTAGCAGGCTCAGCAGAGACTCGCACCTCCAACTCAGCTCAGATCTGTGATTTTCACATGAGCACAACATGCAAAGTCCAAATTACAGCGTAAAAATAAAATAAAAAATCTGACGCAAAAAATTCAGAGCCTTTACACACTGCATTAGCATAAGTACATGTAACTAAAACAATGTTAATTTGCATTTCCACTTGAATAATACTAAGTCTTAAGTACTGCTAATCATTACTCTTTTATTGTTTAATATGACATTTTCCTTTAAAAAAAAAACTCACCTGTACATAATAGAATTTGTGTAATATATTTTTTGTGTAACATATATTCATTTCTAATGTTTTTTTCATTGCCTCTTTTATGTTTTACTGTCTTTTGTAATGTCATATCAGCTTCTTAAAATGTTTTATAGTTGTTTTTCTGTAAAGCACCTTGCAACTCCAATTTTTTTTACCGTAATTTTTAATCCAAATTTGTGGAATTAGTGGATGTTATAAAATCTAATTTGAACCAAGACATTTACTTTATACTTATACTTGGCAAACAAATGTACACAATTTATAATCTGTACCCTGAAACTTTGGGATTTTTTTTTTTTTTTTTAAAGACTAAAACTAACATTTGACTAATAAACTTTTCTTTGGGAATATCAAACTCTCTATAAATTTCTATTCTATTCTTTTATCACTTTAGCTGTTAAATTGTCAGTATTATCGCCCCCTTTTAATGTTTTATTGCCTTTTGTCATGTTTTTAAAATGTTTTATTGTTGCTTTTTGTAAAGTACCCTGTAACTCAAATTTTCAAAGGTGCTTTTAAATAATTTATTACAATTATTAATTCAAAAATTTGCAAAAAATGCACATTATAAATCCCTACAGCCCAAAGTGACATATCCATTAAATTTATTTTATTTGATTAACATGAAAGAAAATCCCATTTAAAACCCAGATATTTATTTTATGCTTACACTGGACAAAAAAAATCACACATTTAATAATCTCTAACTACATATGTTGCTGCAATTTTGCTTGAAAAAGAAAAAAACCCTAAAACTAACATTTGCTTCTTAAACTTTTTCTTGAAAAATAAACCTATGTAATGTGAGATTTCTTCCATACTGTTTAATTCTTTTATCACATTTGCTGTTAAATTGTCAGTATTGTTGCCCCTTTATATGTTTTATTTTTGCTTATTGTAAACCACCTTGGAACTGAAATTTTTAAAGGTGCTATAGAATAATTTGTTATAATTATTCTTTTGTAAAATTTGCAAAAATAAAATGCACATTATCCCACAACTGTCTTCATTTCCTCACTACAATCGTAGTCTTTTTTCACACTTGCTGTTAAATTGTCAGTTAATTTTTACAACATTGCCTTATTTATGATTCTCCCAAGTGATAAATTAAAACGGTGTCTCTCACGTGCTGCTCAGTCACCTGGGACTTTTGTTAGGCTGTATATTAAATCCACCAATTCACAGAGTACTCGGTGTAATCCTCTCATACGAGGATGATGAGAGATGGAGGCAGAGATGGCGAACGAGGTAAAAATATTACATAAGCCTCGTCGTTATTTGTCCACATTTGTGTTTAGAGTTGATCTTCCATTCTGCCGTATGTAAACCCTCATTTCAGCCCACCTGCTAAGTTTTTCTTCCCCAAATTGACCCTCAGGTGTTTTGAGGTATGCGTGGCATTCAACTCAAATATTCTGTGGTTATTTTGCAGTTTTTGATAGCGGTGTCTCCCCCTTCCTTTGTAAGCCTCTCACTCTCCCTGAAGTGAACAGATTGGGTCTCGGTGGGACTGTGTCACCCAGGGAGACACCCTCCTCCCCATCCCGTCACAACGGTTTTTTTTCCCTATCACTCTCTCTCCTGTGGACACACAATGTTTAAACACCCACACGTGTGACCTTCATAGACGTATTATCTAAACACTTACATAGGATAACTCAGTCACCCTCTGAGTGATGACTGCATTTACACTCATGCAGAGACACACACACGCTCTGATTTTCACTACATTTACCACAAATTATCCATTCAGTCAGAATAGAATCATGTAATTACATGTTAACATACATCTAAATATTTATTCTCTAGTTGTCGGTGTGCAAACAAGTGAAGCAGCATAAATACTGAAGCTTTACTGCCATCACTGCATTGCTGCCAATAAGCAGACCTGCTGAGAGGCTGCAGCTGACTCTCCAAACTGCTCAGTTATGGCAGATCTGTGAAGACATTTTCAATAAAGCTGTACATATTGAACCACTTTCACACACGACAATGCATGAAAAATAGAGAACACAATCAGATGTCGCCTAACCATAGGTTTTTGGTGGCTTTTCAAATTAATTACATCTCCAGAAATGTTGTGTTCTCACATGGGATTCACTGGATGATGCCTTTCCAGTGCTGCAGTGTTGTGCAAAGGGACTAAGCTATGATAAACTGCTGATTGCGCACATTGCCAAAAATTGCACTAAATATGATAAACAACTGACTGTAATTCTTAAATTTGTCCTCAAATATATTAAGTTGCATTTTTTTTCCTCTTTGCAGCCAGTTTCCTAAAGTGCAACTACGATGTGAAATAATTACCATTGTGCATCGCAGCATTGTTTGAATATTTTATTCAGACCACTTCTCAGAGGTTGTAACTAAAAAAATGCACTCCACTGCAAGTAAAGTAGATTAAAAATGGATTACCTGTTATATTCTGCATCGCCTTGTGTATAGTAAAGTCTTTTAATAAAAACAGCGTGGGGTATTTGTGTGAGAATATCTGTGGGATACTACTGGTAACTTTGCAATCAAAACTGTATGGAAGAAACAGCTGTAGCATTATGTTTCATGTAGTGCGGTGGAGGAGCAGAAGAATACATGAATGCATTCAGGATTTTTGGGCATTTATTTGAATATGTGAAAGCAGAAATGCTGGAGTGACCTTACAGTGCTGAAGTTTATGCTTACCTAGTGGAGTTTAATATAGAAACAGGAGATGCATTCTGATGGAGAAAATGTTTAAATAATAGATGAACTCCTGGCTGCTTTCATCAGGAGGGATCATAGTTTTGTCTATGAGCTGGTGAGACTGCACAAAGACATCTGCTTACACAGTGCAGGGATGTCCTACGTTTTTGATGAGATATATTCACACATGCGCACCTTTATATATACACACACACACATGCATGCTGCATAGCATACATTTTTGCATCAATTTGCACACAATGTTCCCTTGTTCTTTGCTAACCACTGCTGCTGTGTAACACGGCGATGACATTAAACCAGAGGTCACTCGCTAAGCTGGGGAAACGCCTACTAAAACCAATCTGAATCCAATCCAACGCATCGCATCTCTCATAGCATCAGCTGTGTGCATGCATGGCTCAGCACCAGCAGGAGAGAAAAAGCCTGAGATTCACATGTCTGTTAATCTGGGAGACCCCAATAGGCTGAAAGTTGTCTGTGCTGGTGTCTCAATGGAGGAAGGATGGAGGAGGAGGAGGAGGAGGAGGAGGAGGAGGAGGAGGAAGAGGAGGAGGAGGAGGGAACGGCTGGAGGAAGTGACATGGGCCGGGATGGAGTGAGTGGGAGGGGAGAGTTCAGGGATTTGCATGGCTCGACAGCTGGACTGAAAAACAGGCTATTTCAGGATGGGATTTATACGTTTGGTTGCTACCTCAAATCCTGAGAGAGCAAAAGCTTAAAGCGATGGTTATTGCATGAGGTTCTATCGGTGTCTTTAATCTCTTTTTATTCAAATATTGTCAGCGCACTGATCTGTGCTGCAACTTTTCTAATGATACGCAATTTATTCATACACATCCTGCACTTTAACACATTGGTTTTTAAAGACTACAGTTATATGTGTTGATCTTTTTTTTATTACCTTGGCACAGACATAAACTATTCTTTGTCTCTCATAGAGTAATTGTGTATCATATAAAAGCTGCAGAAGTGAAATTATTTGCTGCTTCAACTACTAATCAGATATTGTTTTATAAGTTAATAAACTGTTTTGTCCAATCAAGTGTCCACAGCCCAGGATATTTGGTTTTTAACCATGTGACATTATTGCATGGCACAATTTTTGTCATTAAACTTCATAAAAGTGAAGTTTTAGAAGCTTTCTTCCTTTGGGAAATTTCATGGCCTGGGCTTTTTTTTTTTTTTTTTTTTTGCCAAAGGTTGTCCAAAATGCTGTAAAAGCTCAAATTTACACCTGAGATATTCATACATTACAATATAAATACTTCATGTCAGAAAAATATGTGAAATAATGTCGAAAGTCACTTTGTACCTCTGTGTTTCATGATAGATAGATAGATAGATAGATAGATAGATAGATAGATAGATAGATAGATAGATAGATAGATAGATAGATAGATAGATAGATAGATAGATGCCAGGGTTTTGCCGGTTTACTTAGACTTTGGTTCCATCTGGCAGCGCTCTTGTTCAGCCAGGTCGTGCCAATAACGCACGGAATCATTATGTAACCAGACTTTCTTCCCATCTGAACCACCACTTTCAGCTTTACCAAATCTCACCAGAGCTAACAAAAAAAACAAAAACAAATATGGCCATAAAGCATGAAAACACAACGACAAAACCCCCCACTCTGGTTCTTTATGCACACTAAAACGAGCTTTTTGCACTCAGTTCCATCCCACTATCGCACCCATGTTGGAATTTTGTTGTTTTAGAACGACGTTTCCTGCCATAATTTGTTTGTTTTGCTTTTTTAAAACCCCCAAATTACGCATGAAGTGAGAGAAAAATATTTTTCCCCTCACTTAACGCGTTTTCAACCACTTATATGAATCCAAGCGCTCCACTTGGCGCTGCGCAAAGCTGGATCTGGATCGTGATATTTTGCGGCTTAAATCCAACAGTTGCACATAACCTCAATTAAAGTAGATATGGAGCAAACTTTTTTTTATTGCTCCAGTAGAAAGTTACTGGTTGGAGGAGAAGATGGGGGAACCCGCAGCACGACGCGTGGCTGTCCCGCAGAGGAAAAACGCGTAAAAACTGGCACAAGTCAGAGGTGGAGGCAGGAATATTGGAAATAGCTTCGTACCTGTGAATTTTCCCCAGAGTTTTGCCCGCAACCGCCTTAAACCTGTCTGGTCGGATCTCCATCCTTGCAGCTCCTTGACCCGGCCGGTGTGCTGATGTCCTGCGCGCCCTCCTGTCCTGCCTGAACGCGCACAGCTCTCTCTCTCTCTCTCTCTCTTTCTCTCTCTCTCTCTCTCTCTCTCTCTTTCTCCCTCTCTCTGTCTCATCCCTCCCCACCCGCACCAACATTCTTTCCCTCCACCTCCAGACCACACAGGTGTCTGTGGGCCTTTCAGGTGAAAAAAAAAATGTCACACAGCTTTTGGTTTTTCTCCATAAATGAATTGTCTCTAGTTACATAAATATTCCAGCCTCTTGTGCCTAAACTCTAAACCTTCAAAAGTCTGTACAATTATCACTGTCGTCCTATAATTTACTGACAGAAAATCAAACCCCAGAGGAGCTGTTACATATTTAAAAAAAAATTTTAAAAATGGTTTTTTGTGTTTTAATTAGTGTTTTTTTTTTTTTTTAAATCACTTTCGTTCACTTTAGGCGTGTTTAAGGGGTAAAAGATTAGGTTTTCCATTTTTAAAAAGACCTTTGCACTTACCTGATATTATTGTATGTGAAGCTGTATTTATTTCTTTGTATGCATTTAGTATTGTAACTCAGGTTTGTCAGGAGGAGCTCAGTCAATTCATAAACCCCAAAGACCTTCACTGTAAAAAAAAAAAATCTACGTTTTTCAATAAGTTACAGTTAGATTATACATTTCCCTGTTTCCCTTGTAAGATTACAGCTATTAAGTACTAAACATCTTGAAAAAGGTGCTAATTTACTTTTTAAAACTGTATTGGAAGTCACTAAAAATAGAATTATTTCGCAGATATTTGTCATAATAATGTTAATAGTAGTAGTAGTAGTAGTAGTAGTAGTAGTAGTATACAGCACTACATTACTCCACTGTTTTTATTAGAAACTGTGGAATGATTTATAATTTATCATTATTATTATTATTATTATTATTATTATTATTATTATTATTATTATTATTATTATTATTATTATTATTATTATTATTATTATTCTTTTACAGGATTTATTATATAATTTATTTATTATTATTTTCTTTTTTTTACAATACAATACAAATCACACAATAAATCACTTTTGTATAACATTTAAGCAGTTTCACAAAATAGATATCCAACATTTCAGAATTTACACCAACAAAGATCTTACTTACAACAAACATATGCAAACATAATCACAGAAATTATATATTATTGTAGATGTGCTGCACCTAATATCACTACACATGTTCTGACAGCAAAAGTATCTTATTATCCCACCAAAATGTATGATTACAAAACTGACCAGCCTTGCTTTGCAAAAATATCAAAATTACTAATATGCTGATTTTCCATCCTATTGGCTTCTAAAGATTATAGAACTTCCCTTTTAGCTGGTGTCTCAAAGACTCAGCTCCAGTAAACAGTGTTACTTTTATTTTATGTATTTTACTTTCTCAAAATTCAACCTTGCAGCAAAGTTCTTTAGATATAGTGAAAGTATTGAATCTACTTAAAAATGTAGTCATGTATTTCAGTGCCTAAGGTGTAGCTTAAGTATCAGCTTGAGAGGATAGAGTCATGAATTAGTAAGCTGCTACTCTGTTCTCCTTAAAATATTTATTTAAACTATCTTATCCTTATCTGTTGTAAGCTCTTTAGCAAATTCACAAAAACCTTGAAATTATAGCATAATTTATGAAGAAAACCCCTAAAACTGTATTTATTTAACCATTTTTTAACCAAAGCAAACATTAAAAAATCACCACAAAGTTGAATATGAAGTTTTTAAAGGTGTCAGCAGCTTCAGGTTTGAGTGTGTGAATCAAAAAAAGTGAGTCAGTTTGCTGCCATCTAGAGGTTTATTTAAGTTTCAATCTAGTACAGTACAACACTGCTACACTGAGCACTTTGTGTGAACACACGTAAAAACATTGCGGTGGTCTTATGAGGTAAATTTACACAAATAAAAAATAACATGAACATTTCTCATTTCACTGACAGTAACACACTCTCACTCACACACACACAGACAGGTGTACAAACACATCACAGTTTCTCCAGGTAGAATGTTTGCATGCATATCCATACTTGTCATGTAGCTAAAAATAAAGCGGATTTTGTCCGTCGCTGCAATCCACAATTCAGTTATGACTCCTATATGAAGTCAGGCTGCACAAACTTAGGTTCACTGGTCAGTATACGGCTCTAAAACCTTCCACCAATTATCACTTTCACCAAATTCAGCAGCCCTTTTGCCTTTTTTGTGTCTTTGAGAGAGTTTTTAATCCTCTGAACAGCATCGGTGGTTCAGAAAATGAATGTAGGGGAATTGTTTTTGACTGATAAGGCACCATCAACAATATAAATAGTTCAAATAACTTTGGTTTGTTAACAGTTTACAGAGTATAAAGATAGAAAACAACCCAAAGAATAATGCTGTGATGTCCTTCTTGCATGCTCAGAGGTTCAGAATTTTGTCTTTTCACAAACAGCTCGCTCACAGCCCTGTATCCTGCTCCTCCTCATCCTCCTCCTCCTCCTCCTCCTGCTGGGGCAGGAGCCGGTAGTGTTCGCCAGCCATCAGCAGGAAGGCCGGTCTGGGGTGAACCCCGTCCTCCTCAGTTGGGGCTCGGTGAGAGTTGGAGTCCAGCTGGTCCGCGGAGCTGCACTTGGTGTACAGCTCACGGTGCAACTCCTGGCCAATGCCGGCCTCGAGGGACGGAGAGTGACGGACCTGGCGGTTCTTCAACATGGAATGGATATAGCCGATAGGAACAGGCAGGCTGGCCAAGAGTATGAGCATGACGATCATCGCCAGGGCCCAGCCGGGATACTCTAGGGTCATCTCAGAGGCCTGAAGAGACAAAGAGAACTCCTTTATTGGCATTGTACACTGTACAACAAAATTAGGCAGCAATTTTGTCAGAGCATCCACACAATCAGACAACATTTAAAAAACATAAAGCAAGAAATTTGCAAAAATAAATGTAAACATCTAGTAGAAATGGGGGCTGCACAGTGGCTTGGTGGTTATCACTTTCGCCTTGCAGAAAGCTTGCATCTTTCTGCATGGAGTTTGCATGTTCTTCCTGTGCATGCGTGGGTTTTCTCTCCAGGTTCTCTGGCTTCCTCCCACAGTCCAAAATCATCCATCCATCCATTATCTACACACCACTTAAGCCTAATGAGGGGTCGTGGGGGGCTGGAGTCTATCCCAGCTGACTTAAGGTGAAGGCAAGGGACATCCTGGACAAGTCACCAGTCTATCACAGGGCTACACATAGAGACCTACCTATGGACAATTTAGAGCATGTTTTTGGACTGTGGGAGGAAGCTGGTTTACCCCGAGAGAACCCACGCATCCACAGGGAGAACATGCAAACTCCATGCAAAAAGATCCCAGGAAGGCGGGGACACGAACCAGGGATCTTCTAGCTGCAAGGCAAAAGTGCTAACCACCAAGCCACTGTGCAGCCCACTTCAGTACTGTGGCATTAGTTAATTCAGTTCATTCAAGAGGAAAGTTTCTGTCTATAGAAATCTTTCCTAACAGCCAAGACCTGCTGATGTTTCAAGCTGCAGATAAGCTGATGTGAAAATGAGCCCTAGTGTGCGAGTGTCATTGTTTGTCTGTATATGTAGCCCTTTGATAGACTGGCGACCTTTCCAGGAGGTCCCCTGCCTTAACCCCAAGTCAGCTGGGATAGGCTTCAGCCCCCCGTGACCCTAATGAGGATTAAGTGGTGTATAGTTAATGGATGGATGGATAGTAGAACTGGTAGGTCAAAGTGTGTCTATGAAAACAATGGGATGCCATGTCCTTTTAAAGATCGCTTCTTTTGTGTGTTAGGAACAATAAAAATTGTAACTGAAGTTGCACTTCTGGATATTACATAAAGAAAGCCATGGGCAGGAACAGTGCTGCTCAAGTCACTCCACACAGTGCAAATTAGTTTCTAATGACTCTATAAGTACCATGAAAAATTTCAAAACTGAGATTACCTTTTACTTTTATAATTATGATTACTTTATGAGTTTTGTAGCAGCTTTAATGTCATATCATAAGTAAAACTAGATTTTCTAAACCAACTGATGATGCCGTAACATATTTACAGGCAGAAATTAATTTCCAAATATTCACTTGATTACAGAATGTACGGATGCAAGAGTGGACACACAGAAAGGCATCATAGCATTTCGGTTCATGATGATCTGTGCTTCAGGAGTATGAATTAATCTGCTCTTTTATTATATACAGTGAAATCTTTTCTGTAATGACTTTGTTCTCTTTTGTTGTATGCTGCTAACCCAAAGAGCTGCTAAACTCCTTTTGTTGCTGTTTAACAATGACAATAAAGACTTACTATATTCGATTTATATATAATAACTTATTCTACATTATAGTGTTAAGTCTCAGCTTTAATTTGAGTATCAACACTGAAAAAACTGTGTGAGATATAGACCTTTTAACACTCAGTCTCCTAATTACAAAGGTAAAATTAATTGGACACTTGATTTTGTGGGCAGCAGTGTGTTTTTTCTACATCATTTTATGCCCAAAACAGATCACACGTAACTCAGGAGTCAATATGGGAATAAAGAGGTGACCAAGAAGATGACACTGAGGCTAAAAAAGTAAAAATATGTTGTAGATATCAACATAATTGATGATTTCATTGCTGACAGAAGCGACAGGATTAAATGTGAGGTATACAGGAGCATTCTGTGTGCTCAGCCTCAGTCAAATGCATCCAGAATTTACTATTTTTGGATGATGTTTCGTTATTCAGCATCCTGAACGTGTGGCCAAAAATACTAAAGAGCTTTTCAGGGTGAAGAGGTGGAATATCCTCGACTGGCCGAGTCAATCTCATAATCTCAGTCATCTGAGCCGCTTTCTGAAGACAGAGAAACTCTGAAGCAAGCAACAACTGCAAAGGATATTAAATCTAACTATTCAGTTTGACCTCATGTCTCTGTCTTACAGAGTTCTTTCAATATTGATGCTCAAATTTTAGAGTCTTTTAATGTAGTTTTGTTTCAACTGCAAATACTTACAGTCTGGGCTCTGTATTTAAATTATAACAGGCTATTTTGACTTTTTTGGGGCTGATAAAAAGATAAAATCTAAAATCGTACTGTGCTTTGATTCCAGGCGGTGTACGTGGGCCTTTTGAAAACCATCCGCAGAAAACTGGCAACCAGGAGTCCAACCATGGCCAGTAAACAGACATATTTCCACAGATACTTGTAAACCACTGGAGGGCGCCATTTGAGCATGACTTCAATATCATCCAGGAAGCTGCAGAGATGGAAAATGTTTGTAAGAGATGCATTTTTTTTTGTTTGTTTGTTTTCAGGACACGATGATGAAACAGGACTAAATCACTTGATGATGAAAAGCTGTTCCTTACCGATCTGTTCCGTAAACCCACGCCACACTGACAGTTTCAAAAATGACCACAATGACTAATGGTAGGGTCGCAGAGTAGTCATCAAACATGGTCACAAAATAGTTGCCAGAGCGTTGGGTGAACAATAATCCAATTATGAAACCTAAAGCACAGCTGGACACTGAACAACGGGTAAAAATCAAGAACAAAAGACAATGATTATGGCCTGAATTCTGCAAAGCCTAGAACAACTAACTTAGACGTCCAAGTTTTACATCTCACCTCTAGAAATCGTCCAATTAAAAGGTGCTCATAAACTATAAATGACAACATTTGAACAAGTGTGTGACTTGCCGGTGAGGAGGGTCCTGTGGCGTCCCAAGAGGCTAAAATTGTCCATGAGAGGTGTGAGGATTCCCTGCATGGTCCCGAACATAGTGCTGAGGCCCAGGTTGAGCAGCATCAGGAAGAAGAGTGTGGACCAGAAGGGGCTGGCTGGGAAGAGCGCCATTACCTCAGTAAATGCTATGAATGCCAAGCCCGTCCCTTCAACACCCTGCATGCACACAGAAATGATATCTCAACAAATATCTCTTAAAACACACTTAAATGGGCAACCAATGTGTGTAAATAGTGATTTCTAGCAGTTTTTGCACCACATTAAAGGCGCCTATCAATCCAAAACTGTCCTCCCTCTGAGCCTCCATCTTTAAGACTATTGTATTTTTTTAAAAAAATAAACACTGTGAGATAACATGACTTTTTGCACCCCTTCCTCTGTTTCTTTAGTTTCTTCTTTCTTTCTTTCCTCTAACACAGCTTGCTTCCATTTCTTCTAGATACAGTGCCTAACATGTTTCCATCCTCTGGCCTGCTGGATATTTTACTGTACCTCCCAGATTCCTCAGGGGTCCTGGGAACATCAGCACTTTGCCTACATACTATTGTTATTGAAATGTTCACCTTTGGTCCCTAATTTAAAAATAATAATAATAATTAACCCAGTGTTTTCTACATGGTAACGAACTTGCAGTTCTTGCTCTCTCTCATAAAAGGTATTTGTATCCAAACTTTTCACGGTGCCAGACAGATAAAATATCTTCTTGTAATTTAGACTTTCATCACACAAATCTGCATCTTAGAGGCCTGATTTGGTGCCAGCAGGGGTTTAGGAGGAAAGAAATTCAGCCCTAGATTTATTGCTAGAACTATCCTGGAGGGGAATATGCTCTCATGTGCACCCTGAATGACTTCTCGTACTTTAATACAGCTTAATACGGGATCTATAGTAAATTAGATTTGATTGGTGTCTGTGTTTCCTCATCTGCTCTATGGAGATCTTATTGTTGTTGTGACTGACTTACTGCATGCAGACACTTTAACAAAGCCATTATGATCTTTTTTTCAGTTACACTACTATTCAAAAGTTTGGGGTCACTTAGAAATGTCCTAATTTTTGAAAGAAAAACAGTTTTTGTTTTTTGTTTTTTTCAATGAAGATAACATTAAATTGATCAGAAATACAGTCTAGCCATTCATAATGTGCTAAATGACTATTCTAGCTGGAACGGCTGATTTTAATGGAATATCTACGTAGGGGTCCAGAGGCCCATTTCCAGCAACCATCACTCCTGTGCTCTAACGGTACATTGTGTAGAAAGACTAACTGATGATTAGAAAACCCTTGTACAATTATGTTAGCATATGAATAAAAGTGCACGTTTTCATGGAAAAAATGAAATTGTCTGGGTGACCCTAAACTTTTGAACGGTAGTGTATCTGTCAGATCATGCTTTCACCATCTAACAAAACCAATACAATAAATGCTTTCAATTTTTTCCTTTAAAGTCCCTCTACAGTCATTGATTAAACCCTTAAAAACTCATCTCACTATATTAAAGTTGCGTGAAAATGATCCTTTCACCTGCCTTAAAATGCCTTAAATGTAACTATGTATCATTACTGCCTCTAGAATCTGCAGATATATGAAGTCTCCACCTCACTACGTCCAACCATCTCACCTAAGACTCCGCTTATACACGATACAAGTACTCTACGCTACACAAGGCCAAGTTGTAGAACTAGAAACTCATTTTTCCAGTTCTAGCTCTTTCAGTACAACATGCTTTTTAAATCTCAAGGATACCTTATTCATCTCCTCCTCCAGGTTGCAGTCAGTGATTTTTGGACCCACCATGGAGCTGTAGTGACTGTACCACTCTCTGTATTCAGGAATAGACACAGAGTCTGGATCCGTTATATTGAACCAGGGCCACCAGTGCTGGCTGGAGTCATTGGAGGATGCCATGAGATTTAACAGACCGAGATTCCTGGAAGAGGTTAACCAAAAAAAAATGGAAAAAAATCAAGGAAAATATTATATTCTCTCCAATGTTATGTTCAATTGCAATCCAAACATTCCACCTTTAGTACTGACAATGCCAAACAATCCTCTGCAAACTGGATATCTCTGCAAAAGTGGAAACATGCATCCGTACTTAGCCACACAGCGTAGTGCGATGTTCTTAGCACGGAAACCCAGCACAATGAAAACCACCAGCGAGGCCAACACAGATGTCATGAAGTTGATCCCAGAGACCATCAGTGCGTCCCTGTGGCAGTTGTTGTGGACTGGATTGTAGGAGGAATATGCGATAATGGAGCCGTAGCCCAAACCGAGGGCGAAAAACACCTGAGTGGCTGCCTGCCGCCACACCTGCACATTCCCCCAAATCTCCAGCTGAAAAACACCCACGAAATAAAGCCTGAAACTCTGAAAATATTCACGGTTTAAACTTTAACTGGTAAAAAGGGCCACATGACAATGATCTAATGAAACCTGTGCTTACTTTTGGATAAAACATGTAGGTGATTCCTTCCATGGCTCCGTCCAACATCAACCCTCTGATGAGGAAAATGAAAAGGACCACATAGGGAAAAACTGAGGAAAAGTACATCACCTAAGATTGGAGAAAGAAATAGAGAGTGATTGCTGCTTCAGAATCTTTGGCATTTTGAGGAAAATTTGCTTTCTTGGTATAGAGTTAAACTGATCAACCATCATATGTGTGGATCAAATATAACATATTGAACAGCTAGTTAACTTAGCATACAGACTGCTAAAAAAGCTGAGTAATTATCACATTAAATCCCTTAGATCTAAACAATAACATCAATATCATTTGCAATATTACTTCTCGATAGTTTGTGCGATATCAGTGTCCAAATCATGTGTAGCCTTTCATTTCCTGTTCAGTGTTTCATATTTTCATTTCTCAGGTGTAATTTTTCATTTTCATTTGCAACAATTTGACTAAACACACAATATTTCACTTTTACAACATGTCAGTGTGATAGAGAACATTTTATTTTCGCTTTTTCAGGCATAATATTTCACCATCATGTGTGCTATTACTTACAGCCTCAGTACAATTGCCAGCATTAGTTTTAACTCTTCTATTCCAGCCTCATTTTACCTCACTTATTTTATTTCAATATTGTATTATACTTCTATCTTATTATTTTTTCTAGTTTTTAGGCACTGCATTTCTTATGTGACATCATTTTGTTTTTTTGAGCAATATCTGGCACAAGACTTTCCTTAGGGACTAATAAAGTTTCATCTAGGTTTTTATCTCATGTAATATCTTGTTTGTTTAGTTTGTGCAAAAAGCACAGCGTAAAAATGAAAATATTTGTTATTTCTTGGCTGACCTTCAGAAGTATTTACGGATAGATTTTTTTGGCTTTGCTCAGAGACATGTTTGTTATTCCTACTTGTTTCCAGTCTTTGAAGCTTATTTTAAATGGACAAATGAGAGCGGGTTCCTGAAATGTTACCAAAATGTAGATTAACATGTTTGCTCACCTTTGCAGAAGACTTGATGCCTTTGATCATAGCCAATGAGACGATGGACCAAGCGGCCAATAAACATCCCGTCATGATAGCGTTAAACTCTCCAGATTCTTCGATGGAGTTTGTGATGTTGAGAGCTTTCCGAAACCAGAAGAACGACGTCGGGGAGCTACTTGCACATTCCTTCACTGTTGACGGAGGACAGACAACACTGAAGACCCCGGATGTGACATCTCATTTTATTCTCAGATAGGTGAGTACCTGTGTCATTGGTGGTCACATCAATTGGACACTGCTGCCATGGCAGAGGATACTGAAAAGAATTCCCCATGTAGAAGAGGCTCCATGCAATGATGACATTGTAGTAAAGAGCAACGTAAAAGCAGACCTAGTGAACAGAAAGGGTCTATGAGCATAGAGTGAGTCCTTTCTTTTTTCTTAAGATCTGTCAAGGGACAAACACTGAACCTCAAATAACCTAAGATCAGATTCAGCTCTCATGTAATGTTGTGTTTTTATGCATGCATGTCCTATAAGTGATGATTAATTATTCTTGAGTGAAGAAACGTGGCAATGATGATTGATGACAATAAGCATGAAGCCTGAGAAGCCAATAGTAGAAGTCTATCAATCAAACTTTATTTATAGTAGAAGTCCATGTGCACAGAAAGTTCCTGCCCACTCAGTGTTGGCCTTGTCTAGAGTCTGTAGAGAAAACTGCTACGCAACACATCGCCCGGACTGAAGTACACAGCACACTGCCTCTCTCATGGCCTGATGTCATCACCTCCTTAAGTTTACACACAGGGCGACTGGTAGCAATATCAGAGAGTTGTTTACAGCAATTTGATAAAAGAGGCAGTATATGCTGCAGCTTTTTAATAAGATAAGTAGAGGACATTCAGTCTAATGGGCTTTTATTAAAATACCGACCTACAGTTTAACCCTAAAGAAACCAGCCAGCTACCACAGCACAGCAGCCTAGTAGAGACACTGTAAGCTCACATGACTGTAAAAATCATCCTTTCATAGCTAAAATGCCTTGCAGAAAGCAAGATGGAGAATGGATTTTGTCGCTTCGTCATCACTGAGTCAATAAATTATCCTAGGTGAAGTTTGATAGAAAATATCTTTAAAAAATGCTAATAAAATACGGTTCACCATGCAGCTGGAGTAGCCTATCCCCGCCAGCTTTGGGGAGATGTGCTTCCACACGCCGATGCTGCCCTGCCGGATGCTTTGGCCTGCAGCCAGCTCCATAAAAAACAGTGGGACTCCCACAATCAGTAAAAGAAAAACATACAGCAGCATGAAGGCCCCTGGATGGAGGGAAGGACAGATTTTTAGAAAAGTGAAGCCAATGTTACTTTATACATTCCTTCAGTTTTTTTCCTGTGTTGTTGCTGGTTTTCACTCCAATTTTGCATTTTGCACGTTTGCCATGTTTTCTGGTGTCAAAACTCAAGTTGGAGTAAAGACAGCTACACCACTGGGTTAAAGTTCTTTCTTTAGAGACACTCACCTCCTCCATTTTGATGGCAAAGATATGGAAACCTCCACACATTGCCTAATCCCACACTGAACCCCACCTGGGCCAACACGTACTGGATCTTAGAGTCCCAGGCCGGCCGGTCGTCATTTGTCTCAGCTCCATCAGGACCAGAGATGCTTGTCAGCTGAGCTTCAGACTGACCCTCCCCCAGCCAGGATCTGTCCTCAGGGCAATCCAGTGAGGACTTCTCCGTCTTTGTCATAAACAGAAAAGCAGAATGATAATTGGAAATCAAAGAATAACATAATAAAGTCCAGATGAAGTGAAATACATTTTGCTAGGCTGCTTTTTTGCAGATGGAAAGCAGATATGTGTGAAGGCAAAATAATGGAAATATACCTGCATATAGAAATCGTGTGTGTACATAAGATTAAATTAGATTTCATTAGATTGGATTATTTAAAAAAATAATTTATCTCATGTTATTTCGCCAATTTCTCTTTGCAATCACAAAATTATAACACAATTACAATTTATTACACTGTATATTTTTATCTTATTTCTACAATGCACATTTTTACATTTTATGCTTAAACTGTTCTACTTATGTTTATATTTTTAGGGAATTTAAAAAGAGATGTATGTCCATCTTACATCTTTTCTACTGCTTAAATTTGTAAGACCTGAATGAGAGCAACTATGACGTAAGCAAATTCCCCTCTGGGATGTAAAGTCTTTCTGATTCTGATTTCAGACATGCCAGACTATCATAAAGGCTAAAAAGATAAAATAAAACTACAAAATGAAAAACAAACAAACAAACAAAATAAGTAGGATGATGTTTAACTCCTACCTGCTTTATGTCCGTAGATCTCATATCTTACTGTTTTCCTGTTTCTTACTGAACCAAACCATGCCAACAAAGCATAACAGAGTCTCTGTACCCTCTCACTGTAGAGGTCAAGTATTCAGGGCTTTGCTTTAATTTGTCACCTATCTGTAGTTTTCATTGTTAGCAGCAGAGTCCGCCATCCTGCCTTCACGTGCATGAGTTCTTTGTTTTAAACAAAACACTAGTTAATCCATGGTAACTTGAACTTTTATCTCATTGTTTGCTGTTCACTCTCCTACTATTGTCAGAGCTGTTGCTGCTATACTGCTAATGCAAACACAAAAATTCCTACAGATGCTGCTAAACACTAACTCTGATTGTTAATCAGAAATGCATCCCTTTAACAGTCGTTGATACCAACATTAACCACAGGTGCATCATTTCTATGCATTTTCTACTTTGGTTTGTTATGAGAAATGATCCAGATTACGTGAAAACAAGAAAAGCGCTCCAAGGCTGCTCAGTCATTGTATCATTTCTGACGGCTGAAATCTTGAAAAAATTCCATGACACAAATCACGGCAACATAGAATGTGGCCAATAATATAGATGTACCCACAAACAAAGTGATCTTGCGCTGAGCACAGGCGTGTGTTATGCATCTGTACGTTACGTACGGATACCGAATCACGTGACCTAAATATGTAGCGGGCGGCGGCTATTGATGGGACTTGGAAACGCCCCCACAATTTAATCAGTTGTTACTTGTATCATTCCAATGGATAAGTCCCATTAAGTCCACAATGGTGGATTTGTAGTAGGATCGCAATCATGTGATCATCAGCAGGCAGCTCACGTAGTGTTCACTTGTCATAGTTATAGTGATGCCATACCACTATCTCGCAATGACACAGAAATCTTTAACAAATCCGTGGATCGAGACTATAAGCTGCATCACTGCCAAACTCTAATCACTTGGTCCTTGTGTCATTTCTGGCCTTCCCTGAAAATTTCATCCAAATCCGTCAGTTAGTTTTTGAGTAATGTTGCTAACAGACAAACAGGTGGACAGACAAACAGACGGTCAAACATACACTGATCGTCACATAACTGTGGTGCGTTCCTTGGCGGAGTAAAAATGGTCTGGTATAATATTCAAGAACTAATGTTTTGGGATATACCAATGTACACATAAATGTTTAGTTATGCATTTATACATCTGTGCTGGAAGAAAAGCATCTGCGGCAGGTAATTTGTTGAAGAAACATTTCTAAAATGATAAAACTGCAGTGAAGGCCACTCAGTAAGCTTGCAAAATGTCAACATGAAGACAACAATAATTTCTTACCAAAGTAGAAAGCAACATTTGAGTAATGTTGCGAACAGACAGACAGACAGACAACAGACAAACCAATGGCGGTTGTCACATAACTCTGCCTCTTTGGCAGAGAAATAAAAGAATTGTATGCAACAACACATCGGACCACCAGTCGGATGACTTGTACACTGACCACTCACAACCTAACTCAGCTCAGATCCAAAAAGGCTTAACAGGAGCCAAACTGGCTCCAGGACATGACCTAGCAGGATAATTTATATGTGCCCTTGCTGGTATCAGCTGGTCAGAGTGGAAAATTACAAGAGCTGTGTGACCCAGAAAAGGTACTAGTTGTTCAAGACACATGCCCAGATGAGGCAGGTGATTCAGAAATATGTATGCACACATACGTGGAGGAGTGCGAGACTGCGACAAAAATATGCATACACAAATAGAGAGGAGGTGAAGTGGGACGAGCAGTAGCAGTTTAGTGATGTGTGGGAGGGAGTGGGAGGGAGAATCCACTGGGAGGTGTTGGGTTTACATTGGTTCCTGGTGTGGGTGGTGCCGAGGAGCATGGCAGACCATGTGGTGGGTACAGTTGGCAACATGGAAGGAGAAAAGCAAGCAGGACGTATTTCAACATCTCTGCAGAGGAGACAAAAGCTAGAGAGTCAGCAGCTTCATTAACCTTTACAGAGCCTAGTGTTTGATTTAACAAACTATATGGATTTCAGTTCAAAAAATATGAAGTGCCTTCAGTTTCTTTCTCACATTCCAGTGAGCTCAATTTACTGCTTATCATGGATGAAACTGATTTTTGCTGTAGTGGTGGCATTACATAGCCCATCCAATGTTGTCTGAATTGAATAAATGATTTATTAAATAGTCAGTTACTCTGGAGAATTATTGGCATCGAGTAATCATGCATGTTATTTATGAAGCAAATAAGCCACATTGTTTGTTGACTGTCTCAAAATTCATCTCTATGCATCAAAAATACATATCTATAAGTTTTATCCATGAAAATAATCCCTTTAAAAGCCTTAAAATGGCTAAAATGTAACTTTACAATATTACTTTCTTCAGAATGTGCAAATCTGCGAATCCTCTGCTGTCTTCTACAATTCTACGCAGATGCTTTTATCCAAAGCGACGCACATTTGAGAGTAGATACAACACAAGCATAGATCTGGTCAGGAGAAAACAACCTGGATAAGAGCCATAAAACAACATCTCCATCCATTTGCTGCAGCTTGAGCACACCAGCTCGCCTCTGACTCTGCTTAAACACTGTAAAACTACTCTGTGATACACAATACTAAGTTTTAATATTGGAGTAATTCAGTCAGAACTGGAAAACGAGAAGAAGAAGAAGGTTTGGTTTCTTAGATTTCTTTCGTACAAAACCCCAGAAGTGTGAATCCGGAGTTTGTCATCAATATGCAGCAGTTTCAAGATGGAAATACTCAACCATATACTGTTTATTTTACTCATTATGTGTCTTAGTGTACATAAAAATGTCCTATAGATATGTCAACGAGGTAAAACAGAAGTATAGAAGGGAACTAAATTTAAAGGTATAATTTCAGTTTCAGTCTGGTTATCTCCAGGTTCCAGTTATGTAATTAAGCACAGTAATCTGAGACTTTTCTAAGAAAAATGTAACACCCTTCAAGATGGCTTGTATAAAACCACTGACATGTACGTAAAAGACAACACATAGTTCAGCTCTTAAATATTTAAGTGCATCCTCCTCTGTTCAGTTCTGCACCTTGTTACTGACTTTTACAGAAGAGCTACTGTATTTTTCCCTTTCCTTCTCTTTTTCTACACTTGGCCAACCTTAAATTATCTTCTTGGCACACAGGCCCCATCCCCCAGCACAAAGCGCACACACAGAGTGGTTGTAAATTTGAAACGATTGGTCAGTCGGGGTCTATCTCTGGGTGCAGTTGGAAAACAGGCAACCGCACTTCTGCCTTTAGTGAGCGGTAATATTAAATGCACTAAAGCATGTGACGGTAGTGCAACCTGCCCAACCACAGTAAACTGGAGCAAGCTTGAACTAGAAACTGAAATGTCTTCAGAAAATTGGCAGAGATTATGTCAAAATATGGTTAAAGCACAATAAAAATGTATTT
Organism: Amphiprion clarkii; assembly: GCA_027123335.1. Taxonomy (NCBI): domain Eukaryota; kingdom Metazoa; phylum Chordata; class Actinopteri; family Pomacentridae; genus Amphiprion; species Amphiprion clarkii. Next base: position 7,642,767 of record CM049583.1, on the reverse strand, counting down.
AAAAAGTCTATCTTTACTGCACTGTATTAGTTAAACTAAACTTATTCCATGACTTTAGACACATCCCTGTAATCATGCCACATTAAGTCCTTGTATGTGCTGTGTAAATACAAGGGTTTAGTACATTGCAGAATGCATAGAGTGCACATATATATATATACAAACACATATACAGATTACAGAGAATGTTTAACTTTCAGTCAATGGGATACGTCATGTTTGTCTTGTTCTTCAGTCTTATGCCGCAACACTGGATCTGTCATTTTCATAAAATGTACACAATTCATTCTAAAGTATGTTATTTATTTACACAGTATGCTGTTGAATGTCTCGGTGCATTATATAAGCCAGCATGTGTGTCCCGGCTTGCAGGCACCCCAACCCTCCACAAACAGGCAGGATAAAGCCCCTTTCATATATGCAATTTTGCATGTCAACGTCATGTTTGAAAAGGAGTGCGAGTCTCTCTTTTTTCCCTGTATAAGTCTCTCTGGCTGCTCTGAACCTGGTAACATTCTGTCTCCAGTAAATTACATACTCGTCAGGTTATTGGCTACTGGCCAAACAAATCTGACTTTCTCTTAAGCTAGCCGCAACAGGACTACGATCAAGTAACAAAACTGGCCTGTGAGCCAAAACCTAACAGCCAGGAGTTAAAATGGGCGGCTGACAAGATTTGTTGTTGTCTTCATGTCTGTCTTTTGCAAAGCATCACACTAGTGAGGGTGTATCAGCATGTGTGCAATGACAAAGTACAGAAGAAAACATTTGTAGATTACAGAAAAGGGACATAAAGAAGCAGGAACAAGTGATTCTGCTATCAAATATCATTGCTGTGACTCCCAGAAGCTGCAGAATGGAAGCTACAGTATTTCATTACATAATCCAGCAGCACTAATACAACACAACTTAAACTTATTTAGTCACTTTCTCTGGGAACAATAAGCATACATTTAATCATTTAATGAAAGGCAAAACACCAACAACCTGCTCAGGTATACACCAACAGATACAACACTCTAGCCCTAACTCTCTCTCTCTCTCTCTAGGATTGCATAACTGTCAATCATGAGCAAATGTTTCCCCCTTCACTGCTGCCAATGGTGTACACTGGAGACAGACCTCTACATACAGCATGTACAGCACAGTTTAAAATAAAGATCTGACTTGTTCTGACATTGGGCTGAAACTTCTCTGTATTTTATGCATCTGCTGTCTTCTTTTTAACTTGAGGGTGTTTACATTCTCACCTTCACCACGTGTTAACATTTGCCACCAGTACTCCAACTAAAAGAGACCAAACTGCTTGTAGAAACAAATGTCAGAGTTAAAAAATGTAATCAAATGACATATATGGCTGCAATTTGGTTTATGCTGAAGCACAGTGTATAGTTTTGTCCCACTTGACTGTACATTTTGACTGTTGAAACTGCCCCATTTTTTTAAGCAGTATGTTGCACATAATGAACGGAAAATCAGATGCATACATAAGGGGAGATTAACTAATATGAGGCGGCCTTACAGCCTCATGACTGCTTAAGTAACTGACAAAGGGTTAGTTATGGATAAATTATATAAGCATTTTCTCCCAAGAAAAAGAGAAAAGAAGAGCAAAAAGAGCAATTGAGACATTCAAGACACGTTAATAAAAGCCAAACAACGATGTGTTGTGGACATACCATGCTGACAGCACGGTCCCACACACGAGTAGAGTTTCCAGCTGTCCCGGTGTTGGTTTCTCTGCTCGGCTTCTGACAGGGCTACTTTTAAACCGTTCCTTTTTTGGTTTTAGGCAATAATCGGGGTAACAGATGTAGTTTACTGAAGGGACAAAAAAATCTCGATCAGTTAGTTTTGACCACTTGTGGCTGGCGTTTTGTGAGTTGGAGGAAATCTGTCGTCGTAAATCCAACAAGAAATGGGTGAGGTTACAGCCGCGGAGCCAATGGGGAGACTGAGGGGGCTGAACGGGCCGTCCCCAAAACGGGCAGCGGGGCTGGACAACAGCAGGGTACACTCTGCTTGATCACTGTGCACAACCTGCAGAGTGTTTGTAGTAGCTGGAATGGCACTGCGGTGTTCTCTGCTGCATTTGATTTAAATATGGTTTGCGGAAAATTTACACAACGAGGGAAATCAGAACGAAATTGCGCACGCTGCGCCTTAATTAGCACTCAGATTGTTGCTGGATTCTGCAAGAGACGTGAAAAAGACCTCAGCTCAGGTGGAAGTATCGCCAAGGTGTCACTTATATATTATATTAAATAGTGGAGTAAAGACGATGCTCTTAAGCCATCGCCATGCGTAATATTCCACTTACGCGTGCGTAAAATTCCACATGGCACAATTAGTCTACTCAATACCACAATCTCCAAAGAGTTACTCTAAAAAAACAGAGGGAAGAGCCTGAAAAAAGAGTTTTAACATGGTATGACCACTGTTAAAGGTAACAAACTGTGATTGTGTCTGCATGGAGGCAACCCATATTAAGTACACAGAAAAATACACTTTTTGCTGTCAGGTCTAACCATCAGTTTGGTGCCCAGAAATGTGCTCTGATCTAAAAAGCTACTAGCATATTGACACAGAAATGACTCCTGACGCTAAATACATGTTGTGTGACACAACCGCACAGCTGAGCCAAAGTCAGCCTGCAGTAAAGTCACTGTCAGCCACGGGTAGGCAGAGCAAGGAGGAAAACTGTCCTCCCTCTAGTGGAGAAAATGTGCCAAAATGAGAACTACTTTCACCAACTCACACTTACTAGTACATGAATTTATGATTCAAATATATTCCTTGTAATGTAGGATAATATTTGCATTTTGTATATTTCTATCAAAGACCAAAAGTCAGAAATGCTGGTGTCCCCTGTTTCCTGCTGTGTCTGTCTTTGGAACAGCCTTGTACCTTCCACTGCTCACAGCGGTACAGTAAATCCAAAACTAATTGTGAAGATTAACTGAAAAGCTCTTGGCCCATAGGCTGAGATGAGACCTGCTCATTGATGTGTGCATTATATCAGCAGGAATAAATGTTGTTTGGCATCCACTTGACTCATTTGACCAAAAAGGCACTTGAGCATTGTCCATCCATCCATCCATCCATCCATCCATCTATACACCACTTAATATTCAGTGGTTACATACTTTGATTTGCAGTTTAAAAAAAAACCTCTAGCATTTACAGTTTGTGCAAAAGTCAAGTCAGGTATCAGGAAAGCAGCAGGGAAAGACTTAAACTTGAACATAGTGACCAGCTGGTGTCACTACTCACCAACATAAGAACACAGTATGTGTCTGTGTAGAGTTTCAGTCATTCAGATCATGTTGATCCAAGGAGCCTCTTCATTTCGTTTCAGGAGATTTTTTGAATAAGGTTTTTAAAACGAGGCTCTTTCCATAACAACTAAAGAACCTTCTTGAATAAGAGGTGAAACATCTTCAAGAACCAGGGCTTGAAGAACTGCTACATCCAAAGGTGTGTATAGTCAAGGTATAACTCTTTGCTCAAAGACACCTGGGAAACCTTTTCTGCTGTTATTGTTAATTTTCTTTCTTTTTTTGTGTTAAGAAAAAAATCTATAATATCCTGAAACTTGCTAAAGATGCATTATGTGGATGTAAATATTTACCAGAAAGGAGTTTTGGCTCAGTCAGACCTCGTATTTTGTTCTGTTTCTAAAGAACTCTGAGCGTTTATGACACTGATATATTACCAAAACATTCCATAAACTATGGAATTCCCTTTCACAATTAAATCCATTTCAGTCTCTACATACTATCAGACATATTTTATAGTAGTTGTTGAAAGATTCACTATTAAACTATATCTTTTTGGTTTCTTTGGGCAATGAGAGCATTTCAAAAAACAGACAACTATCACAAAATGGCATATTTGCTATCAAATTATTTTTATTATTGAATGTAATCAGTAAAAATGCATTCAAATCTAATTTCTTTTTCTCTTTGTCTGTTGTTAATTTGAGCTTTTCATCTCATTTTTCACCTGCAAGCCTTTTCTTGGCTACGGCTCTGGTATCACAGTCTCAGACGAAACTTGATGTCACTGGATTTGAAGAGGTGGGGAGCTTGACGAAGGCTGCGCCACATTTCTGGAATGGCATCTGTAGCAGATCACATTAACCCCATGGCAGAAAGCCGCAGGCAATTGTTGATAGAAATGCCTGCCTGCTCGTAGAGATGCAGAGAAAGAATGACAGGGAGGGAGGGAGAGTGTGTGCATCAGAGAGTCAAAGTAGAGTGAAAGCAGCACAGATTACCTACGAAAGGAAGGCCAGACTTGTTTTTCTCGTTTCGGCATGTCTCAAGAAGGGAGGATGTCCTATTATAAACTAAACTAAGCTCGGTGCTCATACAATTCAGCAGGAGGATTGGTGTCTGTGTCTTGGATTTAAACATTCAGACGAAGGTAGAGTGATTTATCTACACTTCACGCATTAATGTTGTGTAAACTGTGTGTTTGTGAGAGAAAGAAAGAAAAGAGGGCGGTACACCTGCCACATGAGAGAAAGCTGTGTGGTGTCACTAATGTGTTTCTTGGACGAGACTTACTGAAGAAGCTAGAATTCATCTTGAAGCATTAGAATATTTAATCATTTCTATTTGCCTTAATGTTTTTCTCTGTGCATTATATGAGAATTTGTTACTGTTTGGAAAAAGTTTATGCAGCATTTACTGTTTTATTTCCAACGCTGAGAAGGAAATGCACAAAAACAAGGAAAAGAGAGGTCACAGTAAAAGGCTACAATGCAAGCTGTAATCTACTGACTTCTTAATTCAACTGGTGCAGTTTGTCTATCAAGCTTTGGTGGTTTTGTCATCTGCATACCATCTGCTCACAGTGGTTTTTCCTGTAGTTTGTCACTTACCTGCATGGAAAAGCTGCAAGTGTGCACACAGAATACTCAGCATTCTTGCAAACACCTTGTGGAATGTGGCAATACTGAGCTTCCATTCATCATTTTTATTTTCAAAATTCAATTCAATTGTAGTCAAGATGTCTATCGGGCAGGTAGGGTTTATCAAAAACTTTCACATTAAGCAATTTAACAATTAACAATTTAAGAGTGCAAGGCTGATGAGAGGCTTGTAAAATAATTCCAGAGATATAAGAAAACAGGTATTGGAAAAAATCACATAAAAGTTAATATAAAGACAGGTATTTCCCTCGAAAAAAGTTTTACTGTAGCGCGTAAACATTATTACCTGTAGAATGTACATGACCTGTTTGGTTTTACTCTGTTTGCAGATGTCTGAACCTCCTCCGGTAGCTGCCAGGAAGCACTCAGGTGTCCGAGTCATGATCTCTCCACGAGAACAGCCTCCTGAGCTGCCCCTCATCACAAATGCTAGCAAAGGTAAATTCATCTTCCACAAAAAGATTCATTTTCATCCCCTGCACATGTTGATTTTAGTTCAGCAGGTCCGGTGTTTCTCTAACGTGTTTGCATTGATGGCTTTATTCTTTGTTTGCTCAGAGAATGGTGCCAGTGCTGAGTCAAATCATATATCTCTGCTGAATGCAGAAAGAGAAGTGGTATGTACTAATGATTAATTAAGGCATTTTTAAAAACTATTTTGTATATGCATGGGTGCAAAAAAACATGTGAATTATCCTTATAATCTTAAATTCAAAGGCAAGAAATTTAAATGAGATGTTATGGCAGAGTTTGACTGTAGTGTTGATCAAAATAGGAAATGGAATTTAATTTTAAATATTTTTAAAAAGCTTGAGGCAGGCTCGGTACTGGCCATGTGGAACCACACAAGACAGTTTAATATGTTAAGAAATTATACTGAGTAGTTTGGATTTTTAATTAATTATAGACTATACTTAAGGGAAATTAGTTTAAAAAAATGAAAGTATAGGATGTTTGTTCAAGGAAAATTAAGCCATTATGTCCCTGTGTTTACTGGTTTTACAAATAACCACTGAATACTTACAATAACCATATTCAAATGGGTAAAAACTGATTAATTGGCGATATAAAGAGGCGGTGGGGGTTATTTTATTTAAACTATAGATATAAAGGAGAGAATCCTATTTTATCCTGCAAATCAATCATTATAATTGCCTGTAATCCAGAGCTAAAAACTACAACAAGGTGACACTGAGAGGTTTTAGTCCACCATAATGATAATATTTGAAGCAGCAGTTTGTGTTACAGCTGTTGCATTAAATTGCATTTAACAAGATGTTCATGTCACTGGGTTCTTCCAAGTAAATCGGCACCTCTTTCACACCAATTCTGAACAATTTTAACATGACGAATGTAATGTTATCTCATGGTTATACTATTACATGTAACATTAATACCATGTATGTTAGCTTTCATGTTACTGTTCAGTTTATTGTTTAGCTGCAAATTAAATAGCTTTTAACTTAGATTATTCAATTGGAGCTCTTCAATTATAAAAATAAATCCTTTGAGTGGCTGAGGTTTATGGCTAAATATGTGAAATATTCCCCAGGAGATTCTGAACCACTGCTTCAGTGACATGGAGAGATTCATGATGCGCTTGCAGCAGACAGCGGAGGCCCAGAGTGTCCTCAACCAAAGGAAAAAGAAGAGGAGCTCTAAGAGCAAGAAGAAGGAGGCCCAAGATGGTGAGAGTTGATCCTCCATCATGCCAACCAACTACTCTGTTGTGTATTTCTAGTGGATTTCAATCTTGATTTGGTGAAAGAAAAATTTGAAGGTACTTGATGACTGCAAAAGAGTCTTCCAGTAATTTTCAGAAGAGTAGATGCAGGAACTATAGACAAAGGCTGAGTATTGGCACGCTCAAAAAACAAGCAAGTCAACAGGCATTTTGCCAAAAAATTCTTGAGCGTAGTAGGCAAGTCTTAGAAGCATAACAAAGTGGTGACTGAAGCTGAGGCTGAGTCAATCCAGGAAGATAAAGAACCAGTTTATTCTTGCGGGATGACAGCGCATCTGGCTTTAAGTGCAATCCAGCGCTATGAGGACGATGAAACAAACATTCCTGCTGCACTTTCTAAATAACCACATTGGCTCCTGTTTGAGGATCGATAGTAGAGAAACCAGCCCTGTTTTTCTGTTCTGTTTCTTTTACTAGTTGTGAGTGTGAGCTTCAGTGTTCTATTTTTTCACCTTGTACTGGCCTGTCAACATGACTGGGGTGTTTCCCCGTTAATGGCCAGTAGTGGCTGGGACAGACTAAAGGAGTATGTGAGTGTTATATTAGTCACTACCTGTGGCTTTGTGTTGTAAGAGAACACTAGCTGAAAAATGGTGGAACCTGGGTTGTGTTGTGTTTCTATTACTCCTTTCTATATCATTTTTTTCAAGATATACACTACCGTTCACAAGCTTGGGGTCACCCAGGCAATTTCATGTTTTCCATGAAAACTCACACTTTTATTCATGTGCTAACATAACTGCACAAGGGTTTTCTAATCATCAATTAGCCTTTCAACACAATTAGCTAACACAATGTACCATCAGAACACAGGAGTAGCTGGAAATGGGTCTCTGTACCCCTACGTAGATATTCCATTAAAAATCAACCACTTTCAGCTAGAATAGTCATTTACCACATTAACAATGTCTAGACGGTATTTTTGATTAATTTAATGTTATCTTCATTGAAAAAAATGCTTTTCTTTCATAAATTAGGGAATTTTTAAGTAACCCTAAACTTTTGAACAGTAGTGTCTTTTGATGTCAAAGTGAAAACAGATTCCTACAAAGTAATGTCAGTTAACTAAACACATAAAATAAGTGATTCCATAAGTATCTGACCACTTCAAGTCAGTATTTCTTGGATGCACCTTTTGAGCTTAATCAGCCTGAACATCTGGACGCTGTAGATTTACCCCATTCTTCTTTGCAAAACTGTTCAAGCTCTGTCAGGTTGCACAAGGATTATAAGTTAACAGCCCCTTTCAAGTCCAGCTTCAAATTCAGCTTGGTGTCTTGATGGAAAACAAGTCTTCATCTAAGCTGCAGTATTCTTGCAGACTGCATCAGGTTGTTGCAGGATTTCGTCTGCTTTCATTTTACCCTCTACCTTTACAAGCCTTCCAGGACCAGCTGTTGAGAAGCATCCAAACATCATGATGCCGCCACCACCATGCTTCACAGTGGGGATGGTGAATTTGTGTTATTTAAACATAGTATCAAGCTGGATTGCCCAGAAGCTTAGTTTTTACCACCAGACCAGAATGTTCTTCCAGTTGACTTCAGAGTTGACAAACTCTTGTCAAGATTAAATTTGAGCTTTTTCAACTCCTCTATAAAGGTTTGACTGATCGAGAATAGTTGCTTTATGAACATGTATGTATGCATGTATCTCCCATCTCTGTCACTGAAGCTTGTAACTCTTCAGAGGAGTCATAGTTGTCTTGGTGGCCTCCCTCACTAGTCTTTTTCTTGCACATTGATTCAGTTTTTGAGGACGCCCTTCCTTAGACAGATTTATCATTGTGTCATATTCCTTCCATTTCTTAATGTTGGATTTAATTGTGATCAAAGGGATATCCAGTGACTTGGGAGTTTCCTTTAATCCATCCACTGACTTGTGCTTTTCAACAACCTTTTCACAGAGTTCACAGAGTTGCTTGCAGTGTTCTTTTGTCTTCATGGTGTAGTTATATCGAGGAGTACTGAATCACCGGTGACTGGGCCTTCCAGATGCAGGAGTCTTTATACTACAATTACTTGAGACACAATAACTGCACTTATGTAATGTCCATTTCATAATTGTGTAACTTATCGCACCAACTGACTGCACCTGTGTTGAGTTTGGTGAGTCACTTTAAAGGTGGTGAATATTTATGCAGTCTTTTGTGTTACATTTTTCTATTTTTAATTAATTGACATTAAATTGTAGAAATCTGTTTTCACTTTGACATGAAAGAGTCTTTTTTAGTGGGTAGATTCTGTCAAAAAGCCAACTTAAACTGGCCATGATTCAGTGTTGAGAAGCAATAATGGGTTTGGATGATAATATAATGTGTCCATGTTTCGTTATTTGGGTTATAGGCTGTGATTATGTTTATCTGTGTGCAGATGATTTGTTGACCCTGAAGGCTTTCCCTCCACCTGAGGAAGAATTTGTGGACATCTTTCAGAAAATCAAGTACGCCATCAGCCTGCTGGTAAGATGTAATTAAGCTTGAGCTTTAAGAGTGTAAAGTTTGAAAAAAACACCGCAAATGACACTATTTGCTGTTTTATTCAGGACCGTCTGAAGTCGTCCATTGCACAGCCTGATTCTCCGCAGCTGCTGCACCACGTCTTTGTGCCGCTGAGGATGGTAAGACTTTTAAATGTTTCTTTAAGTGGTTTCTCTGTGGTCCTTACTGCTTTGATTCTCTCTGTTACAGCTGGTTAAAACCACCAGAGGGCCTGAACTCGCTGCTTCGGTGCTCAGTCCTGCTATGACCAGTGGTGCTGTTTTGCTGCTGCAGGAGCATCTGACTGAAGAAGAGAAACAGCTGTGGGCTTCATTAGGAACTAACTGGACTTCCTCCTGGTTTGTCTGTTTGTGGTGTAAATCTAAAGCTTTGACAGATCGACTGGGTCACTTAAAGGACCCTCGTTCTTTTTTTCCCCCCCAGTTCACACCTGGGAATGTCTGTTCCTCCATACTCACCCGTCTTCTTGGACGGGTGGCAGCCTCAGGCCTATGACTCGGCCGGCCAGCCTTTGGAAGATCCCATCGAGTCGCAGCACAAACAGGATGCTTACAAAGAAAGTCTACAGGAACAAGCTCAACAAACAGCGGAGGTCTCAAGTGAAGGAACTGATAAAGTGTGAGTTTGTGGACACTGAAAAAGTGCCTTACAGAAGAAGGCATAATTAAATTTTAGGAGTGATAATGACAGGAAGTTCCTGATAGCTGTAATTAGCAGCCTAATAAAACTGACAGACAGGAATTTTTGATACCTGGTTCCAAATTGTTTAATCTGCTTCTACTGTTTCAGAGATGGAAACGGGCTTCCACCAGAAGGAGAGAGGCTCTACTGCTGCAGTTATGACTTTGTGGCAAGAAACAGCAGTGAACTGTCAGTGCTACAAGGAGAAACACTAGAGGTACAGATAGACTTCTGTGTGATGATCCACATCTGAAGGTAGAATCTGACTGATGTGACTCATCTTTCCTTTAGGTGGTTGAATCGTCAAAGCGCTGGTGGAAGTGTCGGAATCGCTTTGACCAGATAGGATTTGTTCCCTTTAACATTCTGGAGCCTCTGTCTGCTCTGAATAACACAGAGACAGCTGCCTCAGTGGTCCGCAATGACTCAAGGGTACTGAAACTATGTATACACTGCTTTTTTTGTTGTTGTCTCATGCTATCTTGCACTTTTAACTAATTAAAGCTTTTTCCACAACGGAAGACGGCTGTTTCTCCTCGGACAAAATATTTCTCATACACTCCAACAAGCCCAGGTGGGACTAGTCCTACTGCTACAAGCCCAACAGTGCGACCTCAGAGTATGGGCTTACCGTCGACAGCCATGCAGGACGAAGACGGTCGAGGTAACAAACCCACACATGCTATATGTCCACCAACACAGATACACCACCATTCAAAAATTTGGGGTCACTTAGAAATGTCCTTATTTTTGAAAGAAAACCATTTTCTTTTAATGAAGATAACATTAAATTAATCAGAAATCCAGTGTAGACATTGTTAATGTGGCAAATGACTATTCTAGCTGGAAATGGCTGTTTTTTAAAGGAATATCTACATCACTCCTGTGTTCTAATGCTACATTGTGTTAGCTAATTGTGTTGAAAGGCTAGTTGATGAAAAGTGTGAGTTTACTGATTCCTCTCTGGGTAAATTTATATGTTACAGCAGCCGGATACAGATGAGACATGAAAGAAGCAATAAGGCTAAAAATAAAGATATTATAATGAAGTTCTCATAGAGACTATGCCAGGTATGATCAGTCTACATATGGATATGGACATATAAGACATAGGAAACATATGGAGAAGTACAGCTATGACTTCATGAATTTAGATATGTAAAGGTATGGCATAGAGGATAATGTACCCACTATTCTGTTGGTGCAGTCAAAAACATTATTGGGGGAAACACCATTGTTAAACACAATGATCCTGCATTAAGTCTGGTAGAACCAATTATTTCAAGACACTTTTTTCTTTTCTTTTTTTCATCTGTTTCTAGAAAATACCCCTAATTTAAGATGGTTTTCCCCCCATATAGGGCATATCAGTTCATAATTTCATCTCTGACAAGAAAAACAGTGATATGAACCAGGTACTACAAAACTTAGTGTCATTGAAGGCAGGTGCCCTCAAATACCTCTGAGTGTGTCTCAGAACCTCTTTCTATGAATATGAAGTGCTTGTAAATGTAAAACAATCCAGTAGGTTGAGCAATAGTCTTGAAATAGAGAAATGCGATGCTGCATATGATACTGTACTGTGCATGCAAGTGAAGTCTGTTTGTGTCTTTGTGCAGTCCTGTTAATAAATGACGAGCTTCTCCAGCGACTGGCGCAGAAAAGAGACTCAGTCCGTCCGCTGGTGGTTCCTCGTGCAGCCGAAACCTCTGCACCCCTGAACTACCACTCGGCAGCTGCTGAGGTGAAGGCCTGGCTCACCGCTAAAGGCTTCAGCCAGCAGTGAGTACTGGAGACAACCTGAATCAGAACAAGACGAGTTTGTATTTGTTCACATGTAGCTGCACTTAGAAATGTCCTTAATTTGAAAGAAAAGCTTTTTTTTCAATGAAGATAGCATTAAATTAATCAGAAATACAGTGTAGACATTGTTAATGTGCTAAATGACTATTGTAGCTGGAACTTTTAATGGAATATCTCCATAGGGGTACAGAGGAACATTTCCAGCAACCATCACTCCTGTGTTTTAATGATACGTTGTGTTAGCTAAATGCTAATGAATGATTAGAAAACCCTTTTGCAGTTATGTTAGCACATGAATAAAAGTGTGAGTTTTCATAGAAAACATGAAATTGTCTGGGTGACCCCAAACTTTTGAACACTAGCGTGTATTGCAGTATTCATGCTCATGCAGGTTGCACAAAGTGAAATTAAAGTCCCGGGGCTGCTGATGTAGGATATTGCATCTGTTGCAGCTTTACTGTAAACTGACTTAATTAAACTTGTACATTCTTCAATGAAATTAAATGGCGAATCTAAAAAAAAAAACTGAGAAAAAAAACAACTTGTTTCTTCTTCACAAAGATATTTACATCTGGAACATTGATGAAGTTTTCATATTAAAAGCTCTGATTTTCTGATTTCCTCTATTAGGACAATCCAGAGTCTAGGTGTTTTAAATGGTGCACAGCTGTTCTCCCTGAACAAGGAGGAGCTCCGCACGGTGTTACCTGAGGAAGGTGCCAGAGTTTACAGCCAGATCACGGTGCAGAAGGCCCTTCTCGAGGTTCGTCCGGCATGATTTGGAATGTACACCGTGTTCGTTTGTTTGTATTTGTAGGAATATGTTTGGGTTTATGTGCTCAGTGCAGTTTATTTGCTCAGCCTTGACTTATGCACAGACAGTACGTCATTTTGCCACATTGTTACCGACCTACATTGAGAAAAATTATTTACAATGTCAAGAAAAACTGAACCATTTTTAATTATTTGCAGTGAAGTACAAATTACAGTTTGAAACGTGGTCAGATGTTCAAATGCAATCTTTATACCAAGTAACCCACAAATTCTGTTGTTTCTGTACAAAATCAATGCATATTTTTAGAGTAGGTTGGAAAAAGAATGTGAACACTGAGGTTAATGACACTAACAAAGCCCAGCTGAAGTCAAAGGTTATCAAACCTGAAGCCCAGTCTATCAACAAGATTGCAAGTGTGGGCACGATCTACTCTGACTTGTAAAAACATCATTCACAATGATGATGTGAACCTTTCATTGCAAAAAAAAAACAAGTATCTCATTAGACTTAAGATCAAACATTTTAAATAAGCTGATTAGCATAAAGCAGAGAAGAGATACAAATTAATATAATAGTTGAAATATTCATCAGTCCACAATTAGATAAACTATAGAAATGGAAAGGATTTAGTACTGTGGCTACTCACTCTAGAAGTATCAAAATACAAAATTATTTAAATTCTATACTTGAGATTTTGGATCAATTTACATTATATGACCATTTACTGGAGAAAACAAGTAAATCAAAAGTATTCATTTCCTTTTTCATGCTACTATAGCTCAATTTACATAAAACTAATTGCATATTAACTGTTAGATAGGTTTGTGGTCCAGTGATTTATATTATATACACTCCCAGTTAAAAGTTTGGACGCACCTTCTCATTCACTAGTTTTTATTTAATTATTTTATACATTGTAGATTAATACCGAAGACATCAAAACTATAAAAGAATACTTATGGAACTATGTTGTAAACAAAAAAGTGTTAATCTTCAGTATTGATCTACAATGTAGAAAATAATACATATAAATAAAAAGCATTGAATGAGAAGTTGTGTCCAAACTTTTGACTGGTAGTGAATCAATGTTATCATTGTTCTTGGCCTGGTAATAAATGAATTTTATTCACAAAGGTTATTTAAGGATGTGTTTAAGTTTGACTTTGACTACACAGACTCTGCTTAAAAATGTGACGAAAGAACATGAAGCAACTACAGTTCATGTCTCGGCTTCTTTTCAAGTTTGCAGAAGAAAACAACAAGAATGTGTCTACGACCTTGTTCCAATATATTAAATAAAATTTTGTGTCCTCTGCAGGATGTGCGCAAAGCTTCCGAACTAGAGAAGGTGATGGAGAAGCAAAAACAGAAGATATCTGAGTGATGACAGTTGTAGCTGTTGTCAGTATCCACAACACAGATGTGACATCAAGACTTATTAGATGTAAAGATAAAATTAATCTTTAAATTAAACACGTTTTTAAATCTTAGCAAAAGCAATTTATCTTTAAAGTCAGGCCTCACTCACTAACAGATTTGAAAAGCAACTGTTTTTTTGTATACTGTTCTAACTATTTTGTACAAATTCCATATTTCTGTAATCATACGTTGGAAGTCGGCAATAGATGCAACACAATAATCCAAAAATAATGGTCAGTTTTGTCAGTTGAAATGGTCGACTCCACACAGGGCAGCGAGTTGTTTGGTTGATTCAAGTTTTTAATTACATGGACATCAATCTGTATTTAAACAAAACACACTTCAAACATACTTTGTTTAAAACTACAGTCCTGAGTCTTATATATAGTGTTTTTTAAACAGTAAATTGTTCTCTTTCTTGTGCTTTTTTTGTTGGTACTTCAGCTGCAAAGCATGTTATGACAACGTACAATGTAGGATTCTAAGAAATATACTATGGTCAATATATTAGCTTCAATAATGTATTATGTGCATATATGTTTTTTTATTCTGACATAAATGATCAAACAATGCATTCTAACAAAGATATGAAGAATTGTAGATAAACTCATTTCATACTTAATTTTAAGAATGTCGGTCATTTTTATCATCTGTGCAAAGAACAAAAACATGTTATAAGAAAGCAATATTGCAGATGTCAACATACATTAAAACTCTGATTGATGTGGAAGTAATTAAGCATTGTGCAGAGATGTGCAGTGCACAACATGTTACTTCAGCACATTTTTACAAATAAAGCTTACCAGAGGTCAAACATTGTACTGTAAACTGCCATTATCTGCTTTTTGTCTCGACTAACATTGCACATTTCAGACGATTCCTGACTGAATTTTCCACTTGCTCTAAAACTGTCTTCTCATTAAACATCTTGAGAGGTAGGAGGATTATATGTTTTCAGCACACAAATTTATCTTAAATGTCAAGTAGAAAAAATTACACTTAAAGTACTTCAGAACATAGTTCAAGTAAACTGTTAACTTCTGTATGTGTATATATATATATATATATATATATATATATATATATATATATATATATATATATATATATATATATATATATATATATATATATATATATATATATATATATATATATATATTATTTGCATATATTTGTTGTCAGAAAGAGGATTGCAGTCTCTTGGAAATGTGGTGTAGAAGCTGTGAATAATACAGCAATATACAGCAGAGCAGTTATAGGGGCGTGAAAGCAAGTAAATAAATAAAAATAATTGTGATAATGAATTAGAATGATCTCCTTATGAAGGTCTAAACTCACCGTTTACAATATGAGCAACATAAGTCTGTCAAATTAATATCATGTATTTTTGTTTGGAACATAGAGCAACTTTTAAGTTACGGCCATAACATGCTTGTTAGAAAGAATAGATCTATATAATCTATATAATCTATATAATCCTCCCTCTCCCTCTCTCTCTATACATATATATGTATATATATATATTTTTATATTTTTATTTTATTTATATTTTATTATTATTATTATTTATATATATATATATATATATATATATATATATATATATATATATATATATATATATATATATATATATATATATATAATAAATAAAAATATATATATAAAAATATATATATATATATATATATATATATATATATATATATATATATATATATATATATATATATACACAGTTGCAAGAAAAAAGTATGTGAACCTTTTGGGATTACTTGGATTTCTGGATACATTGGTCATAAAATGTGCTCTGATCTTCATCGAAGACACAAGAGATAATCGCAGTCTGCTTAAACTAATACTGCACAAAAAATTATATGTTTTCATGATTTTATTGAACACAGCATGTTAACATTCACAGTGCCGGGCGGAAAAAGTATGTGAACCTTTGAATTTGATAACCGATTGACCCCTCTTTGGCAGCAATAACCTCAACCAAACAGTCAGTAGGAATTTTGGACCATTCCTCTTTGCAAAACTGTTTCAGTTCAGCAATATTCTTGGGACGTCTGGTGTGGATCGCTCTCTTGAGGTCATGCCACAGCATCTCAACTGGGCTGAAGTCAGGTATGGGCCACTCCACAAGGCCTATTTTCTTCTGTTGAAATCATTCTGTTGTTGATTTACTACTATGCTTTGGGTCGTTGTCCTGTTGCATCAGCCATCCTCTGTTGAGCTTCAGTTGGTAGACAGATGGTCTTAAGTTTCCCTGCAAAATGTATTGATAAACTTGGGAATTCATTTTTCCGTCAACGACAGCAATCCGTCCAGGCCATGATACCCCCTCCACTATATTTCACAGTTGGGATGAGGTTTTGATGTTGCTGTGCCATTTTTTCTCCACACATAGCATTGTGTGTTCCTTCCAAACAACTCAATTTTGGTTTCATCTGTCCACAAAATATTGCCAGTAGCGCTGTGGAACATTAAGGTGCTCTTTTGCAAACTTCAAATGTGCAGCAATGTTTGTTTTGGACAGCGTGGTGTCCTCCCATGAACTCCATTCTTGTTTAATGTTCTACTTATTGTAGATTTGTCAACAAAAATGTTAGCCTGTGCCAGAGATTTCTGTAAGTCCTGAGCTGACACTACGATTCTTCCTCACCTCATTAAACATTCTGCGCTGTGCTCTTGCAGTTATCTTTAACAGGACGACCACGCCTAGAGAGAGTAGCAACAGTGCTGAACTTTCTCCATTTGTAGACAATCTCTTTTACTGTGGACACATGAACTTTAAGGCTTTTAGAGATACTTTTTTTTTTTTTTTTTTTTTACCTTTTCCAGCTTAATGCAAGTCAACAATTCTTGATTGTAGGTATCCTGAGAGCTCTTTTGTGTGAGGCATGGTTCACATCAACCAATGCTTCTTGAGAACAGCAAACTTAAAACTGGTGTGTGTTTTTTATAGGGCAGGGCAGCTTTAACCAACACCTCCAATCTCATCACATTGATTGGACTCCAGGTTGGCTGAGTCCTGGCTCCAGTTAGCTCTTGGAGACGTTATAGCCTGGGGGTTCACATAATTTTTTTCACCCTGCACTGTGAATGTTTACATGTTGTGTTCAATAAAAACATGAAAACAAATCATTTTGTGCAGTATTAGTTTAACCACACTCTGTGTTTGTCTGAATTTGTGACTTAGATGAAGATCAGAACACATTTTATGACCAATTCATACAGAAATCCAATACTCCCAAAGGGTTCACATACCTTTCCTTGATACTGTATATGTGCGTGTAGTTGCTATTGTAGCTCAAATTTTAAAATTTCACATTTGATTGAACAAAAATCTGTTAATTAATAAGTGCATTTAATGAGGTAAATTATTTGGAAAGAACACTGATAAGACATTGAGCAGTTGGAGAAGAGGTAGTGTTACTGATTCTCACTGCCTTCCACTGTCAGCATCTTCACTCCTCCATAGTAAGGCTTTGGTCGCAGCAGTCCCAGTTCAGGAGGTCTTTTCCTTGAAACCACAGCTGGATTTCCCTCTGAGCGCCTTCCAGTGAATCGCTGGCATGAACCACATTCCTTTAAATGATGCACACCCAATTACTTTGGAGAAATCACAAGCAATATCTTGGCAAGTCTCATAAAGTCGTTGTTAAATCCATACTGAGATCATGTGAGAGAAGGTTACCTGCTGACATGGATGCTGAAATCTCCTCTGACTGTGCCTGCTGAGGCTGCAGTCGGATTAGTGGGTCCCACCATTGTACGAGATGACTGGACCACATTATGACCCTCCCATACCTGAGCAAAATGCAAAGGTTGGTCAATGTAATGCAAAGAAAAATTAGCTAATTTCATAAAAAGAAGTAGAAATCATGCCCTCACCATCACTACCACTGGCCCTGAGGTCATATAATCCACTAGACTGGGATAGAAAGGCTTCGATGTCAGCTGACAGTAGTGCTGAGACAGAAGATCCTCAGACACCTTCCAAACATAGACAGAAATACTAAATAGAGAGCTCACACATCACATAAACACTTATTTCAGTCTTGGATACCTGCAGCATCTTCAGGCCGACCAGCTTGAAGCCACGCTGCTCAAACCGCTGGATTATTTGTCCCACAAGGCGACGCTGAACTCCATCCGGCTTCACAGCTACAAGAGTCCGTTCCTTCACATCTGGATGAGCTGCTGGGACAAGACAGAACATTAACTAAAGTACTGGACTTCAGTACAAAACTGAGGCACTTGTACTTTAGCTGAGTGTTTCGTTTTCTACTTCTACTCCTTTTGTCTTCACTACATCTATTTATCTAACAGCTTTAGTTACTTTACAGATAAAGATTTACGAACACAAAACATATGGAAAGCTCATAATCATGTTATTAATTAAACAAACCAACATTTTGTACAAGTACAGCTGAAATCATTAGTCATAGAGCAATTGTCAACTGTTTTACCCATCATTGGAGTCATTTTTCATGGGATTTTTTTTAATGGAAAATGTGAAGAAATATGCTGCTTTCTTTTAATTATTTTAATAATTCTAGGTTGGTCTTGGTTGTACAAAACAAGCTTTGTTAAGGTTTTACTTTGGCCTCTGGGTAATTGTGACAACATTTCTCACTATTTTCATTTTTTTCAAGAGTGGAAAAATAGTTAGCTGTTTAATTTATGATGAAAATAATCCTTAGTGGCAGTTGGATACAAAAAATAGTCCAATTAGAGCTACCTGAACCAACTACCACTGTAAAATCCTGCTTTTACATTAATGCATGGGTAACAATAATAAAGTCATATACAGTATAATAGTATGGCTGCCACAGGGGACAATTTTCTGCATTGAGTATTTTTTACTTTTGTTACTTTAAATGTATTTCCCTGATTGTATTTACATATTTTTATTTAAGTGACATTTAAAATGCAGGACTTTTATACGCAATAGCATTTATACAGGGTGGGAGTAGACCTTTTACTTAATAAAGGATCTGAATACTTACTTCGCCACTGCTATCAGTGGATGTTAATCATCTTCTTTAGGTTTAATCAGCACATACAGGCAACATTACATGACAAGAGGACAAATATTGATTCAGAGACACCTTCATTACACCAGGGAAACAGGTCTCCAGAGGACATTACACCTGGAAACGTCAACTAACCATAATCATATCCACTGCTTGCCTAACCCGAACATGAAACCATGTCTTGATTCTAAAATGTCATGCCTGCCCTTTGGCCTTGTTTTTTAAGTCCAAAAACCAAGTGGCATCCCACAGTGTAACTGCGTAAACATTTATGTACACCGAGAGCTAACCTCTGTACGTAAAACAGAATTTGGCGCATTCGGTATTGTGTGTATTTTGGTGAGTTGCCTCGTTGCGCGCAACTACTGAACCACACATGAGCTAATGAATGACTGCATGCGATCAATTCAACACACACGGGACCTGACACGAGAAGAGCTCCGTATGCTGGCATTCAACCTTAAGGCTGCCTGTGCCAGTGAGGTACAGGGACATGGTTAGTTTGGGAAAGTTCGGTTCTGGGATAAAGGTCCTGGTGGAGCGGGCGGTGGTTCTGTGCCTTGGTCATTACGCAGAGAGCGCACAGGTTCTGGCCAGATACGCACGGCGCCTACAGTTACGCGGAAACTCAGGTCATCACCACCAACTTTTGTGCCTCTAACCCAGTTCCAGTTCATGACCCCAACGCATCAGAAAAGGGAGTTTGTTTTCGCAATTGGCGCTGTCAAGTTTGGAACTAATGAGCGTTGCGCTTAGGAGGTAAAATCTCTGTGCCAATCATGTCCAACATTAATCAGTCTTTTAAAGTATGTCTTTCTGTATAGGATGTAATGTTTATTCTTAACTGGTTGATTTCTGAATCAGACATTAAAACTCACGGACAGCCACTTGACGTCCATTGTTAAAAACGCGTAAAATCTCTGAAAGCCAGAATAAAAAGTACAATTACGCACACTTGGAGGCCTTACTTACCAGCTGATACAAACTCCGCCACTTACTTGATTTGCTTCTGTGCCAAGCAGCTCCGTGTCCAAGTCGCAGCGCAGTAGGAAACCCTGACAGCAGACTTTTAGTGGGTTCTTGATACCCCGAATAAAACTGCTGGAGAATTCTGCTAAAAACGCACCGCTGCAACATGACCATGTTTTGATGCGTCAGCTTCTGGAGAGAGAAGTCAACCCTCCTCAATAAAAACTCACGGGACATGGACATCCCCCTGTATGTCTCCTCTCACTGTCAGCCAAATATTTAACTCCAGTGATGCCAAACCTCTGACATCAGTGGAGTCACAAAAATGAAAGTTTTGTGCATAGACCTGCTTTGAATCACTTGAAACTCAGTTAAATCCAGAGGCGGGAGAAGTAAAAGTACCAATACAGTACAATTAGTACAATGTATTTTTAAATAAAACGACCAAAGTATTAGCACTAAAATATGTACTCAAATGTTAGTTATGCAGAATACTACATTTTAGAATAATGTGTATTTTTTGATTAGAATTATTGATGCATTATGTTCATCAATAGTAACAAAGCTGGTAAAGGAGATGTAACTACCTAGTTTATCTGATAGTCTGAAAGTTTTATCTCAATCTATATTACATTCTAGTTTATTTGTTGCTTTAAGTTTTGTATTCTAAAACAAAATCTGCAAAGTTGTTAAACACCTGTCAGGAAGTTTTTTTAAAAAAGTGCAATTCTTGCCTCTGAATTGTTGTGGAGTAGAAGTATAAAGTAGCATAAGATGGAAAAATTTAAGTACCAGTAGCTCAAAATGTACTTAGTTACTTTCCATGACTGTTTAAATAAACTCTGTTTCTGCAGCAGATATCCAACAGTGGTCTGGTGACTGTTTATAAGTAAAACTGATTATTTAGTTTCTTCTGTTTTACAGTGTTGTGATTTTACCAAAGAAGCCAAAAATCAAGGCAGCAAAAGGAAAGATATCCTCACTTTTACTCTTATAAAGTTCATATATTTTGATCTCCAGGCCTCATAGGTGACTACATAATTCGAGCTCCAAGTGGACTAAAGTTATTGTGTAAAATCCAACATCCACAGAAGACATTATTCTTCTAAAAATGGTTGTATAAAATGATATTTAGTTGTAATTCTGCCAGAATTCTTTTTAAATAACTCTCCATAAATACAACTGTCCTGGAGAGTTCAAATCAGCACTAAATCACCACAATATTTTTTTTAAACATTAACTAAGCATCAAGGTGAGATTGTGAGGCAAAAAAAAAAGATCTTCCATCAAATTAAAGCAGTGTAGCATTTAGATGGTACACTTCAATCCGTTTTCTGATATCCTGTAACACAGTAAAGCCCACATCAACTGAAAATGGTTTCGATATCTAGACAGCAGCTGAGTAAACACTTAATAGACATTCAGTCATCTTAACATCTGAAGTTTCAGATTAGTAAATGGTACACTAACATTAAAACAGATCCTGTTAAAGCTACAGAAAAAATATGCAACATTATGTCTGGAGTACTGTGAAGTTTGTGGTACTCTTTAATCTTAATACTGTGAAAATTGTTCCCATGCAAACGCTCCCTGTAGTCACACATGATGTTACATGTCGGGCCTTAAGATCCCCGTCTATTGATGCTCAAAAGTTTCTCACAATGTATTCTGTCTCTGCTTTATCAATCTGTAAAGACCCAAATATCTGATCCCAAGTTGTGAAGGAAAAAAAAAATGCAGTCAACGTGATGATTTTAAGTTAAAAGTACTTTTAACTTTTAACTCGACATGTCTTTTAGATCCTATCCCAACTAGACTGTTCAAGGAGGCCTTACCTTTAATTAATTCCTCAATGTTAGATCTGATTAATCTCTCTCTAGTAACAGGCTATGTACCACAGGCTTTTAAGGTTGCCGTAATCAAACCTTTACTTAAAAAGCCCACTCTAGATCCAGATGTTTTAGCCAACTATAGACCAATTTCCAACCTCCCATTTCTCTCCAAAACTCTGGAAAGAACAGTTGCTAATCAATTATGTGAACATTTACAAAAGAATAGCTTGTTTGAAGAGTTTCAGTCAGGCTTCAGAGTGCATCATAGTACAGAAACAGCTCTGGTGAAAGTTACTAATGACCTTCTCATAGCGTCAGATAATGGACTGGTCTCTATACTTATTTTATTGGACCTTAGTGCGGCATTCGATACAATCGACCACAAACTTTTATTACAACGACTAGAACATTGTATTGGCATTAAAGGGACAGCACTGGACTGGTTTAAATCCTACTTATCAGACAGGTTCCAGTTTGTGCATGTCAACAATGACTCTTCTGAGCATACTAGGGTTAATCATGGAGTTCCTCAGGGCTCTGTCTTAGGACCAATACTGTTCACATTATACATGCTTCCCTTAGGCAATATTATTAGGAAGCACTGTATTAATTTCCACTGTTATGCTGACGACACTCAATTGTATTTATCTATGAAGCCAGATGAAACTAATCAGCTAGCTCGACTGCAAGATTGTCTCAAAGACATAAAGACCTGGATGACCTATAATTTCTTACTACTAAATTCAGACAAGACTGAAGTCATTATATTTGGCCCCAAACATCTTAGAGAATTGCTTTCAAAGCATATAGTTACTCTGGATGGCATTACATTGGCCTCCAGTACTACTGTGAGGAACCTCGGCGTTATCTTTGACCAGGACATGTCCTTTAACTCACACATAAAACAAATCTGTAGGACTTCCTTTTTCCACCTGAGAAATATTGTGAAAATCAGGAACATCCTGTCTCAGAGTGATGCAGAAAAACTAGTCCATGCATTTGTTACTTCTAGGCTTGACTACTGTAATTCCTTATTATCAGGTTGTCCCAAAAGCTCTCTGAAACATCTACAGCTGATCCAAAATGCTGCAGCCAGAGTACTGACAGGAGTTAGCAAGAGAGATCATATTTCTCCTATACTGGTTTCTCTTCATTGGCTTCCTGTTAGATCTAGAATAGAATTCAAAATCCTTCTTCTGACATATAAAGCTCTTAACAACCAATCTCCATCATATCTCAAAGACCTGATAGTACCATATTATCCTAGCAGAACTCTCCGCTCTCAGAATGCAGGCTTACTTGTTGTTCCTAGAATCTCTAAAAGTAGAATGGGAGGCAGAGCCTTCAGTTATCAGGCGCCTCTCCTGTGGAACCAGCTCCCAGTTTGGGTTCGGGAGGCGGACACCCTCTCTATTTTTAAGACCAGGCTTAAAACCTTCCTTTTTGACAAAGCTTATAGTTAGGACTGACTGGGGGACCCTGACGGGGTGAGCTGGTGTTTGCATTTGCACAACTGACTTCCCCTCTTGACGTCCCTTTAGTTTGTCCCTAGTTATGCTGCTATAGGCCTAGGCTGCTGGGGGACCTCTCTTGATGCACTGAGCCCTTCTCTAACTACTAATGTATTTACTATATATACCATTGTTGCATTACATTCACTCTGTTTCTTTCTGTGTCCTTTCTCCGAGTGTCCCTGGTCCCAGAGCTGGATGCTTCAGATGTGTGGTTGCTCTCCCACCTCCAGCTGCCCATTTCCACCGATCTACTCTGCATTGCCCTTACTATACTTGATTTGCTCATCTACATATTTTTGAATTTACCACCAGCTATATATGTAGTATATTTAATGCCAGAGCTGTACACCATAGCAGTAAACTATAGTTTCCATGTTAGTTGTACTTTGCATATATCATCTGTCTTATCATGCATGAATTATACTGTGTGTTTTATGGTCCTTGTCCCCCCCCCCATCTCTACCTCTGTCCCTCTACCTATTCCTCTCTATCTCTGTCCCTCTATCTCTACCTCTACCCCTCTACCTCTTCCTCTCTACCTCTTCCTCTCTACCTCTATCCCTCTATCTCTACCTCTCTACCTCTTCTGTCCCTCTCAACCCGCCCGGCCAGCAGGCCGATGGGTCCCCCCACATTAGAGCCGGGTTCTGCTCGAGGTTTTTTTCCCTGTTAAAAGGGTGTTTTCCTTGCCACTGTCGCCTTTTGGCTTGCTCTGGGGGTCAGGCATATGGGTTCTGTAAAGTGTCTCGAGACAGTTTGACTGTAATTGGCGCTATATAAATAAAATTGAATTGAATTGAATTGAATTTTAAAATAGACATCTCTAAAAAGGAAAACTGTGCAAAAATAGAAAAAAAAACTTTTGAATCTCTAACATAAACACTATTCTCACAAACAATACTGCATCAAACACTGCCAGGGGGCAAATTACCACAAATTAACCAGTACATGAGTTTTACTAAAAAAGCACTTTATTAATCAAGCAGATTTTCTTTTTTTTCAGAATGGAATGATATGAAAGATCTTAAGTTGAGAGTCTGTCTCCTTTGGAGATGAAAAAGGCAAAAATGAATGAAAGCAGACATTTAAAAAAAAACTCAAAATGAGTTGAAAGTGCTCAGTCCCAGCCCAGCTTTGTTGCAGCGGCATGGGAAAGAAGGCCTGGCTCAGACTGCTCCAGGTCTGGGCGAAAGCCAACTGCAGACCAGGTTTACATTTCTTGCCAAATCAGCATTGGCAATACATCAGGAGGGCACTGCTTTAAAAATTTTAATAATAATAATGTGCCAACCTTCTACAGTAGAAATCCAAAGAACATCAGCAGCATCCTCAACCTAAAATTACTCAACCAAACCGTGTGTGTCGCTCCGTCCTGTCACTGTGAAGAGGCGGAGCAAAGCTGACTTGGAGGAGTGTTGGGCAAAGTGGTCAGCACAGGCAGTCCTTTAGATCATAGTCGGTGTGTGGAGTGGTTCAGTCATTGTGCTATAGCTTGATGGTGCCAGTGGGCAAGCTACTGTTACACAGTCTGTAGTAGCGAAGATCGTTCACCAGCCGCTGCACGCTTTGAGTGAACGAAGGCAGGTCCTGGACAACGAGGAGAAAAGAGAGAAGTTAAATCGGTTGCAAAAAAAACAACACATCAGGCAAACAAAAACATGTGTTGGAGCTTGATGATATTTAAAATCTATTTTAAAGCTTGATTGGCATTGACAGACCTAAGGAAGGAATGCACAGGTGGAACTAATGACGGCTCAATATCATCAGAAGTCCCAGTAAGACATGACACTGAGTGGAATGTAGCCATTATTAGCGGCTACTGTATAAAAGTGTAAAAAGCTACAAACTAGTTGTTACGCCCAGTGTGTCACATTTACGCAGATAAGGCTCTACGCATCCACATAGGTGTTTATTCTGTTAAATGTGCCGCCTGATTAAAGTGAGTCAACACCAGGACTGATGTAGAGGCTCCAAATTCCTTGTAGTTGTAAGCATGTAGAAGTTAGGAGCTAATAGGTGACAAAATGCAGCTTTCTCTTTGTAATTTTGACCTACTGTAAATATGCAAATGAAGCTTTAAGTAACTGAAAATGGAAATTTTTGGAGAACTGCTTTCAGAACGATTTCCATCAACTCAGTTAATGCCATGTTGACGGTAGAAAATGAGACTTGGGAAACAAAAAAAACACACACATTTGCTTTCTGATTGAGCCTCATCAGCCACTACAGTCCTCCTCTGATTAACCACTCCCATGTAACAAGACTCTAAAACAATTAAGGTTTGTTCATTATTAGATACTTTTCAAAGAATTCTAAAATGCTAGGTTGTTTTCAGACAATTCAAAATGAAAACATATCAGTGTGGACGTAGCCCCAGGCAGTTGTCAGTCATGCATAGTCCTGATTTCACAAGGCTAATAAAAACACCAACTTTTTTTTTTTTTAAACACAAGATTAAACAAGTGTGTAGAATTAAGCATCATCCAGCAGTGAGGCTACAGATTGCAGACAAACTACATCAGCCGTCCCTTTTCCAAGAGTGAAGGAGAACCTGCAGTTTTCTGACACTTCACAGTAAAAAACACAAGGGCCTTTTTTTAAAACCAGTGTTTGGTTTGTCCGTTCTGAGCTACTGCAGGAACACAGTGGTGAAACACTTTTCCTTTGAAGATATAAAGGATACATTCCAAGCTAACCCAACAATTCACAGTTCCATGTGATTATGTACTCAAGGAAACATAATTGTTAGTATTATTGGCAATTTCTGTTAATACATTTCTGGTCTTTTAAACAAGAACTGCTTATTTGCTGTGCGGCAAAAGTTAAACAGAATGCAAAAAAAAATGAGCACACACGCAGTTTGTTTGGGCTGGTTGTTAACTTGTCAGTACTGGGACAAGACTATAATAATACACTGATCTAGTAGCTATCGGTGCACTTCCACTTAAATAGACTGGAGGTGAAATGGGATTGAACTTGCAAACAGAGTAGAACAATAACATTATAAATTTATAACATAAACTACATTCTTATAAAATACATTAGAGAAGGTTAATTGTTATTCCAGGCATCTTTCAAGACATCAAAGTAAAATAACAAGGTTGTTGCTGAAAATAAAATTAAATAAAATGCTGTAACATCACTTTCAAAGCAACGAACACCACAAACAAAAGTCCATAAACCTCCATTGTGATGATGCAGTCACAGAACTCTGTTGCCTTAAAACCTGGACAAACAATATCAAATTACCTGCAAATCAAGAGAGGTTAGGTGGAAAATATATTGCTGTAATTTCAGTCGACATTTGGTGATTTCTATCTTATCTTTCCAAATTATGTGAGTAACCACTGGTTAATACTGTCTCTGTCTAATGCAACATACACTGCGCCAACAGCCTGTATAAATACATCGCCACGGTTACCCATTCAGTAGAGAATAGCTCGCAGTTTCACACCACGATGCATATGTTAGTACCGAAAAAAATGTTAGCATAGCATTTGATTACCCGTTCAAGCTTGAAGTTGCGTGCGAGGACAGCTCGTTGGCTCGTGTCCACACCCTGACAGCCACTGAGGAACTCTGGCATGAAGGCGGAGTAGAAGACGTCAAAGTCCACAGAGGCCATGTTGTAAATAGCGAGGGTGATTTCCTCCTGGAGGAGGTCGTGACTTTTGTGGAGAAGGACTTGCAGCAGCACGTTGATGAAGTGGAAGAGCATCGAGGTCCGGAAAAGCTTCTGCAGCACAATAAACATGAAATAATGACTACAGAGTCGAGAAGATTCGCTGCAGTTCAGACGTGGATGAATAACTTTGTTTATATTTTGTCAGTGTGAGGCTTTGAGAAGGACAGACAGATGGATTAGGGTCCATTAACTGCATCTTTAATTACAGGGAATCCATTTGTTTTAGAACTTCTATTACTTTCTTATGACTATGATGTCCATCTTAAACCTGAAAAATCCTAGTTTTGTTAATATTTATGTTGTTATTGGGAAGAGTAGAGGGGCATGATGATCTGAATCTGAAGAAGAAAAAAACCCTTCAAACAGGTTTTATAGGTAACAAATGATCCGATTAAAGCTTTTACAGCCAGAATTGCCTATTTATGTCTATGCACTCTCACTTCCCGAAGAGAAATTAGAACAGCACCAAATTTTAGTAGTTATAGCATGCTAGCAGTAGCACACAACTAAAGGCAAACACTGAAACATTTTTATTTGTCTTGTACAATGTTGCCCCATGGTACTTTTTAATCAGCCATCCTGAACACTTAGAATCTGCAACTTCTCTCCTCTCACTAAATAAGTCAACTGACCCGTCACTATGATTTGCTCATGGTTTGTTTTTGTCCAGTGGCAATTCCAATACAGCTTATTCAAACTAGATGGCTGTCTTCTCAATTCTGGACAAAAACAGAGAAAGATACTACTACTTAGTGCAATCCTTGAGCAACAAGTATGGCTTTAATGGTAATTTTAATTAATTAAATTAGAATTAGATTTATGCTTTGTTTCTATTTTTAATATTCTGTTTGTGCCCTGCATTCATTTATTTGTCAGTATTTGATGGCCTTTGCTCCTCAAAAGAATCACAGCTGATGAGATTCTACTGAATGTGAATACTATAATTGACAAAAATCTTGGCTTTTTCTGCTGTACCAAAGATATACAGAATTGCGATTCCAAAATCTAGGTAATTACGTGTAACGTTATACTCCTCGGCCTGATAATGACCGACAAGTTGCGGATGTATACAGACTGCTTAAAGAAAAGTGGTTTGTTAGCATCTCTGTTCCATAATGTTTTTCACATGCACAATAAAGATATTGATAGAAAAGTTGAACTTACTCTGTGATACAACTTGTGCTTGCTGTTGAGTGACTCCAAATAGGAGAGATTCTGCTTGAAAATGTGGATGTCGGGCTGCAGAAAAGACTGTCCAAAAGCCTGGAAAAGATATTAAGAGGAATTAAGGGAAAATAGATTAAACTATGACTTTTATCTATTAGCAATTTTTACAATTTCAAATGACTTCAGTTGGATTGTAGGTTCTGTATACTTGACAATAAAAGCTTTATCATGGTTACATCAATTGAACAATAAATCATTGTTCACCTGAAAAATAGACTCAGAAAAATAAAACATCATTGGTACATCTAGAAGGTATGATGATGACAACAGGAGGCACATGTGTAAACACACCTGCATGGCAGCTGTGAACTGGGCCTCATTTTCCATTGTGTCTTCGGCAGCTCCTCTTTGGACACTTGTTAAGACTGAAGTTTTAAAGAAGTACCTCCAGTTTTGGTGAAGTATTTGGTATAGCAACTCAAACATCTCTGCCTTGACATCTGGCGAAGAACGCTATGGAAAATAAAAGATTCCATGACCAACAGTTATTCAGTTACTCATATTTTCATTTTCAAAATATTTAAATCAACCAGTTCATAATTAGCATTAATTCCATTGTCTTTTGTGATACTGGCAGGGTTTTTGACAACAAGTGGAATCACAAGCCAATTTTCAAAACCATGTGTAAGATACAAACTAAATTCCAAAATAAATGAGCACCAACTGACCTCTGCCACAACCGGGTAGACCTGCTCCATGCACAGGGAGAGGATGCTGGGTAGGAAGGGCTTGAAAGCCTGACCAGGTTCTTGTACCACCACCTGCAGGATTTTCAGGAACTTCTGTACCACTCTGCAACCTGCACTGCCCTCCTGCAAAATACTGGCTGCCAGTTGTTCCCTGGAGCACAAAAAAAAATTGACATCGCATTACTTAATGGAAGAGGGATTCCTGCATTTTCAAGGTCTGCAACTTAAACATTTATCTATCAAGAGAGGATATACTACTATTTTAACTAATGTTTGTACATTTTGGTGTTTTTTTACCTGGTGAACATGCTGAGGAAAGTGTGGATGATCTGACCAGTGAAGGCAACACCCATCTGGACTCGCAATGCCTGAAACAGCGTCAAGAAGAAGGCCAGCATCTCATCTGTGACATCTGGGAAAGAGAAGTGATGTTTAATAAAGCTGGTCGTCAGACAATCATTTAGGTCTTCAAACTCAGTTAGATCTTAGGGTTTTTTATTCATCATTTGTTGGAATTATCAATAATTAATTCGGCTTGTTATGCCAACAAATTCTATGGTTGTGTACCGAGCTTGGAACACAGGACTCCTAATATTTTAATTTCTAAATATTTCCTTTTATGTGAGCATTACCATTCATGAACATTGCTGCTTGCTGTGATGGTAAAAAAAGGTACACTACTGTTCAAAAGTTTGGGGTCACTTAGAAACATCCTTATTGTTGAAAGAACAGTAGTTTTTTCAATGAAGATAACATTAAATTCATCAGAAATACAGTCGAGACATTGTTAATGTGCTAAATGACTATCCTAGTTGGAAACGGCTGATTTTTAATGGAATATCTCCATAGGGGTACAGAGGAACATTTCCAGCAACCATCACTCCTGTGTTCTAATGCTACATTGTATTAGCTAATGGTGTTGAAAGGCTAACTGATGATTAGAAAACCCTTGTGCAATTATGTTAGCAGATGAATAGAAATGTGAATTTTCATAGAAAACATAAGTGGCTTGAGTGACCCCAAACCTTTGAACGGTGGTGTATATAGTTAGGAAATAATGACAAAACCATAACAAGAACTTCATTGATTAATGGCAGTTGCTACAGTAGACATTGTGTCGCTGAGGTTAGAATCAAATGTTTAGATTGTATAAAGACATGGATTTTGCCTCTTTCTACATGTACTGTTACACTGCATGCACTAGGAGGAGACAAAGAAACATCCCCATCAGTTTGCACAATGCACTGCATACTGGTCTAAGCTTTAGTGCCCTGTGACATCGCAAATAAGTGAAGAAATGCAATTGTACAGATTTTCACTGTAATCAAAATTTTTGCTTAAACTCTTGTTGGAGAGTTAAAGATGACAAACTGACCTGGTTGCTGAATAAACACTGGGAAAAGACTGAGGGACACTTGGACAGACTCCTGAAGACTCTGGTAGCAGATCTGACGTGATTTTGTGGATTCACTGGAGATGCTGTCCACTATGTCTCTGAGCACAGGCAGGGTCTGTTTTATCACTGCTTTCACTGGAGAAAATGGTGAGAAAACACAATTAGACGAAGGCAGACAATGTGAAACAAGGTGTCTGGATAATTTAAATACAGTCCATGAGTAACAAGTGTAAAAAAAGAAGAAATAAACCACTGAAGGAAGAGAAAGAAATACTGACTGTCATCCAGGCCGGGTTGCCGTGGAGTAATGTTCACTGTGCCTCTTAAAATACGATACTCTCGGGTGAGTGCTGCCAGTAAGCTGGCATGGTTGCTGGAGCGTGTTTGCCACTGCTGTTCGTTCTCTGGTAGATTTGGCCATGGCAGCAGCAGCATATTGGATAAAGCTCTACACACCAACATGTGAGCCTGTGCAAGTAGCAACACACACAAACACAGAATTATTTCAAATATTGAGGACATTTCAAGAATTTAATCTTTGAGATAAGAACATCGGTTTATTCCTAATCATTATGCTATGTAATGTTTCACTGAAAAGAGAAATTTCGGATTAAATATTAGCAAAAGAGAAGTTTCAAAACATCCACCTACAATACCCCAACAAGCTGAACCTCTATATTGAGCAATTTGTTTTTATTAAATATAACCACAAAATATAGCACAATAAAATCAACCAACATTTACCTCTTGGGGAAGTCTGCGGTTTTGATTTTCTGTAGTAATCAGATTGAAGATGTTCTGAACCGCTGGCAATGTGACCAAGAACACCGGTCTCACTGTCGAGGTTATGGAAACCATCAAATGACATGCTGAGAGCAGCAGCTTTTCAGGTACCTGGAGATAAAGACAGAATTTAAGTGTAAAACTAAAAGAATAATTTGATGACAACACTCATCAGCCTGTGTTGCTTTGTCATGTATGCAAGTAATCACGTAAAGGACAATACAGAATAACTACAATTAAAGTTATTTCACGTTATGTACAACTGTACCATTTTATCCTCGGATCACTCAAGCTGAACACAAAAACTTTCTGTGACCATAAGCTGCAGTGTTTAAGCATTGGTTAACAGCTTCCACATCAGACTTCCTCCACAATAAGCCACTGTTGCAACATGAAACAATGACCACAATTTAGATCAAGTGTTCATCAGCAGCTGTTTCTAATATTCAACCCAAAAGTGCTTTGGGTTTCCTAAATTTAGTCTGATGAGAGAATATGCATGAATCTTTTTATAAACCCCTATGAAAAAGACTAGCAGGTGTTTAAAATGCACCCATCGAACAAAAGAGTCAAAGGCTGAGTCATTATTTTTAATAACACAGTCGGAGCATAAGTATAAGGCGAGCTACCTTAGCTGTGATGAGCGGGCTACTGGCATCTACTGCTGATGTGATGAGGTTGATGAACTGGGTCTGGTTTTGACTGTGGACTTCACTGTAGAACTGTGCAAGCCAGTGAGAATAGGCTTGCAAAGCAGCAAGGGCCTGTGCATGACTGTAACAAACAAAACAACACACGCACGTAATTAAAACATGCTTCTTCTTTTTACAACTTAGCACATCTGGCTGTAAATTTAGTAAACATAAGGTGGTAATATTTTCACATATCCTGAAATTCCAGTAAACAGTAAAAGATAACATTTAAATGCAAGACTGTCTGGATTTCTGTGAAGTCAGTTCCATAAAAAAAACAATTCTGTGACTTTGTTATGTAAAACATGAAGTTGCCCTGGAAGGAGACAACTGTAGCGACTATGAGTAAACTAATATGGTTTGATGCGGTGCGACAGACTGGCGACCTGTCTAGGGTGTTCCCTGCCTTCGCCCGAGTCAGCTGGGATAGGCTCCAGCCCCCCCTGCGACCCTAGTGAGGATTAAGCGGTGTATAGATAATGGATGGATGGATGGATGGATGGATGGATGGATGGATGGATGGATGGATGGATGGATGGATGGTTTAATGCGGTTGCAGCTATTCTCATGTTCTCTTGTAGATAACATTTTGGTCCGTATTGGGTCCAAAACTGTTTCTGATCTATACAAATGACATTTGCAAAATATCATAAAGTATTAAAATTAGTTCTCTTTGCAGATGACACAAATATTTTTTGTTCAGGGGGTGATTTACAGAAGCTACTGGGAATGATCAGTTATGAAATATGCGAACTGGTTTAACATAAATAAATTATCATTAAACTCCAGTAAAACTAAACTCATGATATTTGGCTATGGTAAAGGGGATTTAAAATTAAAACATGGTAGATTTCGCACAACACTGAAGTCATTTTGTCTTTCAATATGTGGAGTGAGGCTATGGAACGGATTGGAGGTGGAGCTCAAGCAATGTCCAAGCATGATCCAGTTTAAAATGCAGCACAGAGACATGGTTTTCATGAGGTACAGGGAGAAAGACGGGCTTTGACATGGGTATATCACTGGCTATTTAACATTTGTTTATTTATATTATTTATTTTCTATTTTGTTTGTAAATATGTACACAATAACTATGAGAGTGGGGTACTGAGTGACTGATGATCGAGATGGAGAAATGGTAGGAGTAAATAAGCTTAAGCTTCATCCTTCTCTTTTTCGGATATGTCGGGTTATTATTTTTTTGCTTTATTTTGCTGTTGTTTTATTTTGTTTTGTTGTTGTTTTGGATATGTTGATTTGTTTTTGTGTCTTTTTTCCCCCCTCACATGTCCAAAATAAAAACATCATTCACTCATTGGTTGAAAACTTAACAGTATAATCACGTTGTTTATAACCAATGCGTCACATATACAGAGTCCAATTTTCCTTTCAACATGTGATACTCACACGTCAATGAGGTCTGGTTTGAGGACAGAAGGCACAGCGGTCTCCAGGTCATAAAGGCTGGTCTGAGAGCCGTAGCAAGTTACTTCAACCAGTCTTGAAAAAGAAAACAAAGGGTTCATTCTATTTCACTCCTTCATGAAGTACGAAAAACAGTGAATACATGTACATTCAATTCAACAGAACACAAAAAAGAAGCTGAAGAATTAGTCAAGACTGAGAAATATTGGCATGTGCATCAATAATTCCATTCATTCTGAAGCACAAATCTAGAATCCTGTTATTGGCACAACAATCCTCTAGCAGCTGACCACTGACCTCTCCACCACTGCCAGGGCATCACTGAAACGTCCAGCAAAAACCTCCCCTATGAAATGCTCCGCCAAGCGTCCGACAGCCTGAAGGAGGGAGCTGAGGTCCCTGAGAGAACAGTGAAGTCGGCGGCAGTCGTTCTCTGCAGTGATATTGAGCCTTCGACCTGACAAATACAAAACAAAAAAAAAAAACATCACCACAGATCATTCAAACATTTTAATCTATAGAAATGCCATCACTCAATGAGACTGGACTTAAAATAAAAGAATGTGAGATTTCTTACTTGTGCCAGTGGTGACAATAAACTGCTGCAAACCCAAATATACGTCCAGATTTTCTTGAAGAACTGGAAACTGGAGAGAGAAGAGAGGAATAAAGACTAGGGTAACAAGGGGTTTTCTGGGATATATCACTAGACATTTCTTAATGTGTAAAATCCAAATTCTTTCTAATATTTCATTTCTTTGCTTGTTGGGTACAGACACATCATAAACAGCAGACAAACAAACATGTAATGATATAAAACAGAAGGAAAGAAAAGAAAAGAAGAAGAACAGAGTGTCATAGCCACAGAACCCAAGAACAGTTGAACAAATGATTACCAGGAAGACATTATCTATTTAAGAAACCAGGTTCAAATAAGAACCAACTCATGCAATATATATTTTTTTGAAGAATTTAAGTTCGGCTTCATGAACAGAGCTACACAATAATCATAAGATAGAGCATTCACTTGATGCAGCATTTTATAAAATATTGCAACTCATCTGACATCGTAACATGTTTACATCTAATCTAGACCAAAACTAACTTTAATATAAAAACAAAAAAACAAACAGACGCTCTTTATTTATTTAGCATATTAGGATGATCATGCTACGTTTCAATGGATTTGTGAATTATAGTGCGGCACCAGAGGAGGTAAACTATGAAACTCTTGATTCTAAATTTAATGCCAGACCTGTAAAACTGCATTGGTGCATCACTCTACTGCTGCCTTAAGTTATAGTATCCTGAATGTGACATCGAGTTGCAAGAAAATGAAATTGAGCATAAAGTAATTGGAAAAAAAAAAAAAAAAAAAAAAATCAGACAAAGCCTCTGCCTCAATTTTGCGTTTTTTGTTTTGTTTTTTAAATTAAGACAACCGGATGCATGTTTGAACTCAGTTTAACTCGTCATTCCAATGACTTTACCAATTGGCTAACTTAAAATGTAGCACTAAGTATTAAACACTATTCTAGTGGATGCATTCGGTTTAATATAAGACACTTCACACAATGCTTTTACAAAAGTAGTTTAACTGATAACTGTGTTCGATGTGACCTCATGCACAATTTTAACACACTCCTCCAAGCGAATCAGCAAAAAAAATGGTCTGGTGTAATATTCAAAAACTAATGTTTTGGGATACACCAATGTGCACATAAATGTTTAGTTATGCATTTCTACATCTGTGCTGGAAGAAAACCATCTGCTGCAGGTAATATGGTGAAGCTAGATTTCTAAAATGATAAAACTGCAGTGAGGGCCACTCAATAAGCTTGCAAAACGTCAACGTGAAAACAACAATTTCTTACCAAAGTAGAAAATGCATGGGATGGGAGCAACTCCATCACCTTGGCAACCACCTCCAGACTCTGACGCAGGTACCTCTGCCACTCGGTCTGTTGCTATAGTTACCAAATGAAGGAGAATACTTAGACTTTGAAGTGAAAGATAGATACACCTTTTTAATGAGCGCATGTGTTAAGAGGTTAATATGATGCTAATAGGATTAAAACGTTCATTTTAGATTTCTCGTGGCTACATGAGAGGCATAATGCAAGTTAAGTGAAAATGCAAATAATAATTAGTGGAATATACGATTAGTAAAATGTTCTTACATCATCATCCAGAGTTTCATCATCCAGCTCTTCTAACTGGGCCTGGTTGTATCTGAACTGTATGCGATTCAGAACTTCCCTCAACAGAAGAACTAAGGCATCTTTGTACCTGCACAATCAAACATGAATAAGTTTCATGGCAGAAAAAACAAAAGCATCAATTCAATTATTTGGTGCACTTGGTTAACTACAGTATATATGGTTACATTAATATGAGATCAATGAATTTTATCTCAGAGTTTTGTAAAACAGGCTTTCTGAGTGACTTACCTATTCAGGACACTTTCTCTGTCTGCAAGCCTGCTTTTGATTTTCGTGGTTAGAAAATCCAAAAACACACTCCAAATGTCCAAACAGGCAAAGTAGCCTTCATGTGTTGGCTGAAAAAAAGAAGAACAAGAAGCAGGTTTGCATGACACCTGTAGAAATCAACGCACTGTCTTGTGCTGCATAAATAAATGGCTCACAAGGTTGTTATTACCTGGTTGAAGGTGTACTTAAAAAGCAGAGCAAGAAACTCTACAATAGGAAACTGAGGACTTGACTCAATTCGTCTCAAGTGGACACTGACAAACAGGCGCAGAAAGTCTGTGAACTTTTCCAAGTAACTGCAAGATGAGAGAAAAATCATTAACGCAAAATAGTAAAATCATCACAAACAACTGCAGTCAGAAGTTACATCATACAGTCTGCGGGGGGTATTCGGGTCTCTGTCATTTAAATGTTAGTTATGATCAATTTAACAAGTAAAAATCCCGTTTTCAGCCAGTGAACACTCCCTTGTGCACAAATCAAGTGTCAACTAAAGGACTGAGTTATACCTTTCATCAAGTTCCTGTAAGCGGCTCTTGACCGTATGAGCATTATTCTCTCGTGTTAGCCTCTGCAGAAGAAAGAAGGTCTGCTGGAACATTCGCAGCAGGTACTCCTCAAAATCCATTGGCACACAGTTCTTTGACACCAGTTCATTAACACAGGTCATAGCAAGCACACCAAGCCGGGCACGGTCCACCTTGTTCGCCTCACTCTGCTGTCCGTTTCGCCCTCCTCCATTTGATGTTGGTGGCATTACTCCAGGATTAAGCTGCCCATTAGAGGAGGAGGAGTTGGAGGAGATGAAGGATCCCATCTTGGCCTTTGTGCGTAAATCACAACCAAAACGTGCAAAATGGAAAATGGAAGCCAGCAGGGTGGGTGTAATGCTGGTGGACAGAGGGATCCAGCTGAACAGGTGAGCCAGACACTCCAAAACAAGACAACAGAGCTGCTGACTCTCATTGTCCAACGCTGCCATGGGCTGACAAAGCAGCTTCGAGTACTGGCTGCCCTGAAACAAACTCCCCAGCAATTCCACTGAGAAATTTAAAGAACACAAAACAGTGGTGAAATACAGTGGTTAACACTCAAGAAACAAACTGCTTCATAAAACACTTCCTACAGTCACTGCTAAAGAATGTAAACAGGCAACAACGGCTTCATGATCACAGTTTTAACTAAGAAAGTGACCATTCACTCACCACTTTCCCCTGAGGTGGGTGATGGAGGCGGAGTAGAAGCGATGACACTGTGCTTGTCCCAGTAGGTCTCCAGAATACCTGCAAAACAAGAGGTGAAGGACCCAGTTATTGGCATATACTGAAGAGGTTTCACTAAAGCCTTTGTTCTGACAGCTTTACTCAAATTTATGCAGACTTTATCTTCAGTCAAGTAAAACTTAAATATCATTAGTGTTTCTGTAGATGTGTCTTAGTCTGGAAATTAAATTGGACTTGCATTAAAGACTTCACATCTTTTGCAGTGCAACAAATTAATACTGACAAAACACAATAAGACAGCACTGTTGGCTCACTCAGGCTGCAGTACACTCATTGATACACACGTGCATATACTAATAGCCATGTTTCCCCCATTACTAGTCAGTGCTATGGATTAAAGATTTAGTGCATAATTCTCTTTTCTGCACATTGCCTGCAAACCTTAATTTTGCTACTACACAGAAAAATGCACTACAACTGACCAACCAGCATCTGCACCTAGTGGGGCTGGTTGATATATTAGATTAAATGAGGTTAAACCAAAGAAAGCCATTCTTACTGCACAGAATCCTACTATACGAGCTAAACAATCCTGTTTATAAGACTTTCTTTCCCAACATCTGTTTTCAGTAATAAAACATGAACATACAACAAGATAGGAAAACTGTCTACACTTTAGGTTAGCTAATGTAATAGAGCTGTCATCACTAAGCCCTTGGTCTGAAACATGTAATACATATCTGTGCATCCTGACTCTCAGTCACAGGCTCTTGACACAGTTAGAATCGTTTACTCAGACAAATCTTATCTTCGACAGCAACTTCTCCACTGACAAATTTCAAAAGATGCAGAGAGATGACCTTGTTTCCAGTCGTTATTAATGCATATCCTCTGTGGCAGTTAAACGTGTTACGGAAGCCTTGACATACTCCTACAGGTTAACCTGAGCTAAGGAAACTCTGAAAGACTAACTATAAATGAACTGAAAATAGTTGCTAGCTTAGCAAACAAGCAGTAATGTGACAGTCTTTGTAGAGGACCGTGTTACACTTGTATGCTTTTCATTCAAAAAAACAATATGATGTTCTGATCTTGTAATTGTCTAGTCCCATCACATTTTGTCTTGACTTTAAACAGAGAAAAAAAATTGACTGAAATGTCAAATTTCTGCAAAGTTGAATTTTTTGTTTTCAAGATTATATTTTCTGTCCGTTTGTCTCAGAGAGAGAGTTTTTTTTTCCCCAAGAGTTCAATAAGTCTATTTACATTAAGGAAACAAGTTGCACAACTAGTAGAACATAGTATTAAAGGTTGGTCTCACCAGTCAGCAGTCCGAGCACTGTCGGTACCTGCTCCAGCAGCAGTTTACGCAGCTCCTCTTTCCTAGCAACACTCAGGTCTTCTCGAGGACATGCAAGTTCCTCTGATGTGGTTTTCAACATCACCAATCCCAACTGAGCCAAAGCTGGGGACTGGATCAACTGTAGTTCAAAGATTGACAGACAACAGCTCAGTATGATTACAAAATTTTCTCAACCAACTGCAAGTCCTTCAAACTAGTTTCTGAACTGTTCCAAAATTGAGCTATAACATAAATTTTATGAGGGTTGGTTCAGAACTTTTCAGTGCTTTTTAGTAGAGGCGAGGAATAATGTGTGAAATAAAGACTTGCTTTGTCAACGTACAATGGAATTAATACACTTTAAACAGAATAAAGTTCACCATCACAGAAACAGCGCTACAGACGTGTCACTTCAGGCCATTAGTTGGCTCTAAATTCATGAGACAAGACATCACATTAAGGATCTGTTCTATGTGGCGTACCACTTTGACTGAACAATGTTTGAGTTTATTGAATCAATGTTAAATTAAAACAAAGTAAAATTTCTAACTTTCTGCAAATTTCTTAAGGTGTATAATATAGATTCTGCCCTTAAGAATTTGTCATTTCCTTATATTTTATGGCTGACTGCAAACACTGAAATAACTGGAGTACATTGTTCAAAACAACAAAAAAGAAAGAAAACCTGAAATGACATTTGAATAAATTTGACAGATGTAATAGGCAAATGAACGATACTATTTAGAACTACTATACACCATCAAAGATCACACATTCAGTGTAACAGACACTGTGGTTTTGTCATCTTGTTTTAACATCTCAGCACATCAAACAGCATTCAGTTACTGATTTTTAAAACTATACACTCGAACAGCAGGAATGACCAGCAGGGCTTACCTGCAGTGTGTTTGTAAAGAAATCGTGGTAGAACATTGGCCAATCCTGGCGACCGATATCCACGATGACCTTGCAGAGTTTATTACGAATGAAATATGGCACAGATTTGTGCTGAGCAAGTAGGAGTTTGGGCAGACAGCTGCGAATCTCCATCTTGTCTTGGGAGGCAACACCAATCCACATCTTGTTCACCAAGTTCTAAACGTAAAGAGACACAACCGGCTGTCAAAGCCCTGTCTGAAAGAAACTACACATTTACAGAGAGTTATATTTTCTAACACTTCTCAATAATATATACTAGTATGTTTTTCATAATATAGTGCCTACTGAAAAACATTTTTACTAACACACTTTCCACTGCAAATATAATGCTGCACCTAAATTTAAGTATACATATCTCAGGTATGAAAGAATATGAAAAACAGTAACAGTCTGTCCGAAGAAGGTCAAGGGATGGTCAGCCTTTTATTGCACATACAATGTATTACACACTAAGCTGATTTGTTTTGCAGAATTTAAAAAATTAGGAAACAGAAAGAGACTATGAAACAAATTCTTGTTATAGTACACCTCTTCCTGCATTGTGTGTGTACAACTATGGTTTTTGTGAGAACTGTCTTGCTTTCAAAGATTTAAAGGGTTAATAAAGCTCTAGACAGCACTTTGAACTGAATATATGCATCTCCCACCAAGAGGACTTACTTCAAACACCGTGAGACTGTACATCATTACATACTCATTTCGAGTATTGGAGAGGAAGAACAAACAGTGGCGCCACGCTCCAGTCTGCTGTGCAAAGTTATTCAGCAGCTCTTCTGCAGAAAAAAGGAAGTAGGCATGGTCTTTAACAGTGGTATATGACACTGTAGTACTTTACAAGCAGACAGACTGAAAGTAATGCGTCACAACACAGGAAGTGTACAAAAAAGTGATGCAAATATTACTTAAAGTATCAAGGAAATAGTTTCAGGTGACACTAAATAGTTTACAGTGACAACCTGATCTATGCTTAAGTATGTTCCCGAACATTTTATTGGGGGGATCCAACCATTTAAGGCAGTTTTGAGCCAACTGGTAAAAGACTGTTCAGGAAGGAGTTTCAACGGGGGAGTGGGGGGGGTGACACGATGACAAACTTTACCATTTGTCATCTAATATAAGCTTTTTATATGAAAATAAGATGAGAGCCACAAAGTGATTTATTCCATTTGAATAAAACACACCTTTCAATTGTTTGTCTTTCTGATATTAAACTGATCCTGGGAAAAAGTCGAACAAGTTTCTCAGACTTCATTCACATTTTTAGGTATTGTTTCTGTAGCATGTTGCCTATATTTAATAGTGTCAGCAGAGATGCCGACAGGAAATGAGGAGGAGTAGGGGTAAACATGCAACAAAGGTCTGAATGGCTTCGAGCTGAACCATTGACAGTCATGTGGTATGTGCATTAACTGTCAGGTTACTGGGCCACCCCTCATTTCATGTACTTGCACTCTGCATTGTTTAAGCAGTAACTCCATTTTCATTTCAACTAAATTCATATAATAGTAAGGTACTCCCTCTGAGCAAGCGGTCTGTAACTCCAACGTTGTTTCCATTTTAGACTAGCTTGATGGAAATACAAACCTGATAATTCATGACCTTACTTTTAATGTGCAGTTACAGACACAGCAACTCTCAAACCTACCTATTTCTCTTTTTCGCTCATTGGTCGTGCAGCTGTGGAAGAACTCTGTCATCAGGCTCTCCAGTGCACGCAGCGATGCCTCCTCTGAAGCCTGATGAATGATAAATGGGAAAGTTAAGTACAAAAAGTATATTTAGATGATATATTTGACAAGAACACATTGCATAAACTGCTGAATGTTATATATCAATCAGAATGAGAAAAACATAGATCTGTGCATTTGACATAACATTCAGTGACGCGCATGTTATACAGTATGCAGGTGAAGCCTTTCCAAACGCCTTTTAACACACAAGAAACCTACTTTCTCAGGAAAGAGGAGAATGCACAAAGTCATTTATCTTGTTTGGATATCTGAGCATTTCCTAGGCCAATTTATTTTGAAGTTGTTATCAAAGTGCATGCAGGCATACGTCTTTAACCAGCTTATGCAAATCACTTAGCCAGAGACCTATCTGCACTTGTCCATACCTGCACATAACCATAATCGAAAATTGTACATATATTACTGATTCGTGTGCACGTTTTGGCACAGCCTCGTGGAAATATTCTTTGGCAGCTCAAAACTGCAACCTGGCTTTGTCGTGTGGAGGAAGTCGGGCCATGCCTAGCAAATACAAGATAGCAAATGGTGATTTTAAAGAGCAGCCCCTGTGGCAGGCAGGTCTAAATTCCTTAAATGAGCCACAACTTGCCGAGGCTAAACACTGCTCAAAGCAAATATTCGGTGTTGCAAAATGGGCGTCTTGTACCGTGAAATGGCTTGACGAGTTGTCACATCCCGTCAAATACCTGGCCTCAAACCGTTAGATGACACAACCGGCACAGAGATCCACACAATCATAGTAGCTGTTAGCTAAATGTACCGAAATGTATTTACATTATTAACCAAACACCAGGTCTTCATGTTTACACAGAAGCAATCAAAAGCTTATGCAGTGCGTTAGCTGTTAGCAAGTAAGACGGGGCATGACTAAGTAGGTAAATAATACACATTAAATTGTACTCACCATGTTTAGCTGGCTCAGATGCTTTCTTCAGTTAACTCAGTCACTGACTAATTACAGCAATAAGCCCACATTAGTGACCTAGCTAGCCAACTCTGTAGCTAACGTTAGCTAAGGTGCTGCTGGCTAACGTAACCGCAAAGGGGGTTCATCATGCTCTGCTCGACTGCTTGGGTCGATATTCTGAACACAACTCGCTGGTAAAGGTTGATGCCGTTGACTTTGCTCACAACTGCTAAAATAGCACCAGAGAAGTGTGCAGCGTTAATTAGCGTCCCGTATTAGGCATTTCGACGCTAAATGACCCACTAGCTAGCGCTGCAGCGGATGGCTAACTGGTTAGCTTTTCTAGAAGGATGAAGGCTGCATTTTCCTTAGCTAGCTGTCAACCGTTGACATGCTTCTGTTGGCTGTTGGTCACGACAACTTGTCTTTTACCGTTGCTAATTTCACAGCAGGTGAGTGTGCACGTCCAAGTTATGAATCTCACAAATTCGTAACAGCGCAACATATACAGTACTAAACGCACTTGTTCCTGTTATTCCCCTTTTCAGTGCTTAGGGCGGCTCAAGAATACAGCTAGCTTGCAGGTTACAGGCTCCGTTCCGCAACTTCCTCTATCGCTGCAACCAACCCGGTCAGCCTGAGTCAAGTCAGTCACTAAAACATACGCACAATCCCCGCTTTTAGCTTTCAAACTACTGCACTTTTTGGACAAAAACCAAACACAAGGTTTCTGCAGTTTTTGGCCTGAGGAAACCTCTTGCATTGCAGTTGAAAAGTCTTCAAGAACCAAAAAGGAAAAAGTTTAGGATTATCATGACCTGAATGACTGACAATATACACAAGCAGAAATGTATTTTTTTTTTTGTATAATATATATATATATATATATATATATATATATATATATATATATATATATATATATATATATATATATATATATATATATATATATATATATATATAATTTATATATTAAATTAATAATTCAACGATTTTTTTTTAATTGTAGGTTCTAATTTCCCTAAAATGCAAAAAGCTTATATTAACACACAATCTTGTCTTTCAGCTTCAAAACAACCAACTCAAACAGGAACCCAAGTACAGAAACATGAATGGATTTAGATAAATGAACATTACACAAACAGAAAAACACCAAAGACAGACTTTTTGATATCTACATTTACATATTTTATATTGTTATATATCTAGCACAATTACATTGCCTACAGGTTATTCTATTTATATAATTACGGTGTTCATACCACTCTGTTCATACTGTATTATACTGAAATAAATACAACAGAACATGGCAAACATCCCACTTTTGGATCTATGACTGCCATAAAACTTTTTAAAAAGAGTCTCTATCAATCTATCTATGTATGTATATATATATACACACACATATACACATATATATACATATACACATATAAACATATATAAATACACACACACACACACACACACACACACATATATATATATATATATATATTATTAATACCGTCTAGTTCAAGGTTGTACCTTGTGTACCAAGATTTCTGTTCTGAATAATACATTTAAAGCATCATTTAATTAATGTTTTTGTTTTAAAAAAAATTGGATATCTGTGGTTGTTTACAGCATGGACATATTTTAGTCACCGTAAACCAATATTGCTTGTTTTGTTTCGGACATTATTTGCTTGCCCCATCTTAGAATGTCAGATAGACTACCAGTCAAAAGTTTGGACACACCTTCTCATTCAATACTCCTTATTTATTTTTAGTATTTTCTACCTTGTAGATTAATGCTGAAGATTAACGCTTTTTTTGTTTACAACATAATTCCATATGTGTTCTTTAATAGTGTGTCTTCAGTATTAATCCACAATGTATAAAATAATTAAATAAAAACCACCGAATGGGAAGGTGTGTCCAAACTTTTGACTGGTAGTGTATGTTACACCATATATGTGAATTAATGCGACAAAATGTCCTTCACATTGTGTTTGAGAAAGGGCAGCTTATGAATCATGCACAGATAAAATAAATTATCTTTACTTGTTGGATGACTCACAACAAGGTTAAATACATGCATATACATACACACAGAGGTAACTGTCATAAAATGAAGGATGCAGTGCAGTATAAGAACTATGCTGTTATTACTTCATGTACCCTTTATAGACAGGTGTAAAAATGTAAAATGCATTTACATTTTTGGCATTGATTCTATTTACCAGTAAAAAACTAGTTATACTATTAAAATTCAAAAGTCCTTTGTAAGTTGTCTTACTATAAATAGATCAAGATGTAAGAAATACTATGTAATAATTATAACGGATTTAAAATAATAAAATGCTGAAAACAGAAAATGAATTTCAGTTCTCCAGCATTTGAGCAGATAATTAAACGTTTAAAAGCTTGCTCTGCTTTGTAGGTGGTTTTCTTTTCCAGCTAACACAGTCTTTAGCTCAGAGGCTCAGACATTGCTGATAACAAATCAAGGACACATTCTATTAAAACTGTAGAAGAAAACATTTGTGTAAAAAATATGCTAGAACTTTAGAGCCACAGTATAGAAGACAGCCATGATAGTTTGCAAGAAATATTCTCCTGTAGGTTCAAGTCTGGGTAAACGTCCTCAACTTTCAAGTAAAGGACATTTACAACTTAAGTAGTGAGATAATTATACAGTGCATGATTCCATGTTACCAGACTAGGAGGTCAGGGGATTGGCAAAATCTATGTAGTTTCAAGTGGATTCTTTGCTTGGTTCATTGTTACTCTGTGGTTATGGAGTTATTATTTTCCTTGCCGATGTTCTGTCGTCGTGCTTGCATGCTGTATGCCCAAGCTCTGTCCACACCTTGTCCTTCAATCCTGCAGGGTTTCCAATCAGGGAGGGGGAAACGACCAGCTACCACTAAAGCATCATCAGGAAGCTCAGCCTGCAACTTCTCCTGCAATAATGAAAGCTAGAAACACAAGAGAAACACAAGAGTACAATAAAGAATGCAGTACCTATCCACAACAAAGCAAATGGCTGCAAATGCATCTAACAGATTCTTCCTCGATTGTGTTTGCAGCTCTATAGAATCTAAAAACTGTAGTTAGTCCATCATTTTCATTTAAAAAAAAAACAAAAAAACGTTCCAATCACTTGGCGTAGAGTATTTTATGA
This sequence comes from Amphiprion clarkii, assembly GCA_027123335.1. Lineage (NCBI taxonomy): Eukaryota > Metazoa > Chordata > Actinopteri > Pomacentridae > Amphiprion > Amphiprion clarkii. Next base: position 7,597,824 of record CM049583.1, on the reverse strand, counting down.
GCCAAACTGATTGATTTTCATACATTCTTTCTTGTTATTAGTATGTTGATGTGAATGGGAAAGAGAAAGTCTGTGTGTCCATGTGTGCCTATGGCAGAATTAATGGCCATAGGTGTGTTTACCTCCACCTACGGGAGACCTGAGAGTCTAACTCCACCTGGCTGAGGAAGTTGGAAGTGGAGCCCAAGGGGGAAGGCTTAAGAACCAGCTGCCAGAGCATCTGGGTGTGGCTGAGGAAGGCAAACAGTTTTTGGCCGTGTGGCTACATCAAGGAACTAGGCCTTCTTAAAGAATCTTTAGTTTAAAGCTTTTTAAATTTTTTTCTACTTATCTGTAATTCAACCACAGTAAATGCAATAAATGGTCATTGAAACTGATCGGATCCACTTCTACTCATCTTTTATCTGCCTGTGTCAAGACTAAATCAGCAGTAGTCAAGCAGCAGACGAAAGGCGTTTGCTGAAATTGCTACTACAAGTATTAAAAACAATTTGGAAGCAAGCCTGTATTTCTGTTAATAAAAATGCTCTGAGTGGAAGAACATTTAGATGTCAAATTACTTTTAAAAATAATGTTCACCATCAATGTGATTAAAACTGCTGCATAATAGCAACCTTCTGGTATCCCAACAGAAACAAACTTTCTGTAATACCAGCAAGTCAGCCACCAAACTTCATCCCATAAGGCTTTGAATGAGCTCACTTTATTTTTTCTCTATTTCAGTTCAGTTCAATTCAATTCAATTTTATTTATATAGCAACAATTACAGGTCAAATTGTCCCAAGACGCTTTACAGAACCCATATGCCTGAATATTTCTGCATTATTATATGTTAATTAACACTTCATAGTTACATTTCCATTGTACTACTCACCACACTGGGAGCCAAAAATACTGTAATATTCTTGCATTTTGTCAAGTCGACCTATGGTGAGATACAAAGCAGGACGTGAATAAGTCTGTAGCTTCTGTTGCAATTCTCTTTTAAATGACACAGATGACATTATGTTTTTTGGCATCTAAATGGTTTATGTATTATGCACACACATAAACAAGAATAAAGTGAAGCAAGACCACTAAGAAAAGCGTATGTGTATTATTTTTAAGTATGTTTTGTCAGTTAACACCTATGTTTGCTAATAAACTCTTGTCAGCACTTTAGATGGATAAGTAGCGGTCTGTGTCATTCTTGGTATTTTTTTTTTCTTTCCTGAGGGGAGGCACATTTCCATTCAAACTATAATAATGTTGCAGTGACATAATATTGGCTGTTGCTCTAACTTTTGTGTAGCAGCTGTGGAAATCTGAACGGGAGGGCTAATAATGCCATAACACAAGTGACAAACCTTCCACAGATCTTCTCGACGGTATGACACTTTTTCATGGTGGCCTGCTCTCCATGCATGAAAGCGGGATAGCTGAACTAGCCAGGGGTTGAGCTCATAACCAACAGCAGGACTGAAACCATGCTGATGGGCCTCCAAGACCTAAAGGGATAAAGTTAGCCACAACCAAAACCTGTTACTAATCAGTGCAAAGAAAAGGAACCTGTATATCTTATGTGCCACAACATTATGACCACTGACAGGTGAACTGAATAACATTGATCATCTTGTTATAATGCATTGTTCTGCTGGGAAACCTTGAGTCCTGACATTCATGTGGATGTTTGACGTGTACCACCCACCTAAACACTGCAGGTTAAGCAAACCCCCAACCTCCCACAGCAACAGCAGTCCTTGATGCCAGTTGTCACCCTCACCAGGACAATGCACCCAGACACACCACAAAAACTGCTCAGGAGCTGCCCGGGGAACATGACAGAGCTAAGGCGTTCACCCGGGTTCCACACTCCACAGATCCAAATCTTATTGAGAATCTGTGGGATGTCCCAGGATAAGCCTGATCTAGGTAGGTCCCACCCTACAACCTACAGGACCCACAGAATTCACTGCCACCATCCCCAGAGGTCCTGTGCCCCATGCCCCACTGGGCCAGAGGAGTTTTAGCAGCATAAAGGGGACCAACACAATATTAGGCAGGTGGTCATAATGTTATGCCCGATCGGTTTATACTTACAATGCGACCATCACCAGATCCCAAATCCACCAGGCCCCCTTTCGACCTCTCAGCAGCGTCATCACATTTTGTACCTGAGCTTTGCTGGCAGGAATGTAGGGGACCTGAAAGCAATATTAATGAGATAAAGAGTGTTGTTTCCGAAGCCTGAGGACCTAGATTGAAAAGCACTTCTACATAAATATGTATTCAAAATGTTAAGAAGAATATAGACCACACCTGCAGCCTCAAAGGGACTTTTCTGAAGCCTGGCTGGAGGATTCCCACCCACATAGCATATACAGCAAGTCCAGTACCAGCTCCGATCTGAGCAACACCCCAACCTCCAATGGGCCTGGTCTTGAGTTCAGCAAAGACCTCTTCGGGTGCATCATCATCCATTTCTGCATGAAATGTGTAGCGTCATGTCTAAGTAAACAGAATTTTTGAGAATATACTAAAACTCACTAAGAAAACATGAAAAATTTCTTTTGTTGTAACTAACAATATATTCTGGGAGAGGGGGATTTGGGATTCCCAGTATGCACACACAGTTTAGCAGATTTGCTAAGACTAAAGACTTGAACTAATTCATTTCTGCCTACTGTATGTCGTCCAATCTCTGCTTTGTTAGATTGCCCTTATTTTTGTTCTGTTTACAATTATTTTGACACTCAAGATAGCCAATGACACAAACACATCTTGGCCGTTCACCATTAACTTTATTTTCTTAGAAATATACAAGTTAGTACAATTGATCAACAATTTGATGGGAGTCTGCTTAGACACAAACAAATAATAATAATAAACAATACAAAAGCACATCAATGAAGACAACTTTAGATAATGTAAAATATATATTTCTGTCCCCAGTCTTGAGAAGGTCTCACATGGGCATTCATTTAATGGTGATATTTTACTAACCATAAGACATTTGACCAAAAATTAGCAATTTTGTTTTAGAGATTAACACGATAAAATGACAAAGATATACTTTGAAAACGTTTTATTAAGTTATCTTTGATACTGACTCCACATTAAATATATTTTCTTAGTTAAATACCTGACAGACGTTTGCTTGCAGCAGTTTGAGGGTCACATGTACGCCGGTTTGACTTTGCATCCGGCTACGATCTCTTGCTGAGAATAAATACCGACAGAGTAATTGAGGAAAAAAAATTTTTTATTTTTTTTTATCCAAACATAACGTTACAGTAGATGAAAACCCCAACAGTTGAGGTAATATTTAAGTAATTAACAAGAAATACAAAACTGACCTGAACGAATGCGACCGGATTTATTACCCCACCGGACCGGTCCGTCTGTAAAATATTCCGTATACCCAAAATAACGAGCGGTTCCGCATCCGCGGACATGCTTTCCATTGAAAATTGCTTATGTAGTAAAAAGTGGATTTTTAATGAGGTTATTTTTATGCAAGCGGATCAAAAGTATACAAAGACACATATTTTGAAACGAATATTTATTTCTATCTACAGGCTGACACTTTAATAGGCTCAAGTTTGCTGCTATTGTGTCTGGTCCCTGTAACTGCTGCCCTGTCATTATTTGCCTGTATAGAGCATACAAAATAAACTTGGAAAGGAGCTTAACATTACTCTCCATATTTTGTAACTCAAACACCTGCTTTAGTATGCACTCAATTTATCAAAATGTATTTTTTTTGTAAAAAAAAAAAAAAAGGCTTTACACGTTTAGTATCAAAACAGAAACAATTAAAGAAAAGTATTGTCCATATTCAAGTTATCTCTGTATACTTGTGAGAGGAACTGTGGCCGTCAGTCGCTGTCCGCATCATCACTGATAATCCCCCGTAGGTTTGCCCATTCTGTTACTTTTCTGCGTGTATTTTGTTCCAGATCACTATCAGAGCCAGAGTTCAGAGAGCGCTGATAAACCGAGGATGGAGGGTCTTGGTGTTGTTGCCACGGTTGTCTGCGTTTAGGTCGACCTGAGACAGAGGTATCCATATTAGAGCTAATTTCAAAAGATAATAAATACTACTGACACAATTAATTCAATATTATGGACGTAGCTGCAACAATAACATTTACAATAAGTACACTGCCAGGTCATAAAGCTACAAATAAAGTTGCATTCAGACATTCTTTGTTAAGGATGTTGGACCAGTTTCCCATGTGAGAGCCAGTAAATGTCAAAATTCATGCAGTTATTATTAATGATTTAACAGTGTTTAAACTGCATCTAAAACCATGCAAAGGTTACGGCTATTCACAATAAACAAGCAAAAAATAATAATTTTCCAAGTTATAGTACTTGTAGTACAAGTGAATTTTATGAAATTATTTAAAAATGGTTTCGACTATACATCCTCCATACAAGACTCTCTAATCACAACAAACAATACCACAGTATACACCGATCAGCCACAACATTATGGCCACTGACAGGTGAAGTGAATAACATTGATCAAATTGATACTTTGGAGTATTCTGCTGGAAAACCTTGGAGTATGGCATCCATGTTGATGAGACTTAGACATCCAAATAAATGTCCCAGAACAAGCACACTCCCGTCACTGGCCTAGCCCCGCAGGAAAATGTACCCCACCACACTGCAAAAACGTCAAATAATCAGGAACATGCTGAGGAACATGACAATCGCCCAAGACGTTCACTTGACCTCCAAATTTCCTAGACGCCATTCTGATCAAGCATCAACAGGATGCAGTGGAACAGGTTTGATTCACAGAGGGCCCAATGCACAACCCAGATTACCCAAAGGATCCACTGCCAACATCCTGGTGCCAGACACCCATAGGACACCCTGAAAGGTCCTCTTGTCCAGGCTCAATGGTTCAGAGCATTTTTGACCACCTAAGAGGGACCAACACAGTACTAGGCAGGTGGTCAGTGATATGCCTGATCAGTGTACGTGTTTAAAACAACATCAGTTTCACAAAGTCAGATTCATGATTACACAAAATGTCGTTTGTTGTTTTAGGTAATTGTAATTTTTCTAAGATCTTCTCATGTGACATCCCTTTCACACCTAGAAACAGTTCAGCAGCGCTTCTCTGAATCTTCTAATTTCCTACATATTTTAATTCATGAAGAACACAGTGGCTGCGCAAACTACACAAAACTACAAAAACCTAAGAAAAAAGAAATAGTTACCCTGTGTGGTAATGATGTTGTTGATATCAAGGTCAGCTATTTCTTGAGCTTCCTCTCTGTTCATTCGGACTTTTTTGCATTTCTCAACAGATGGCTGACCTGCGTGAAGAAAGAACGACGTCATTACTTGAACACATGGTCATCAGAGTTCATTAGTTTGTGAGCTGTGAAAAAAAAAACTGTAAACACATATTCAAGAGTAAAATGGCAGTTAAATTTTGATTTTTTTTTGGTAAATTTCGCCTTTTGGAACAGACACTGCCGAGCGGTTTTCTGAACATCACAAATATTCATTCTACTATTTACCACTTTAATACAATGGAATCGAAAATCGATTTCGAAACACTCAATGATGGACATGTGTTAAACTTAAAATTTAAAAAAATAAGACGAGAATGTGTGGTACAGGAAAAGGTGAATGTATTCTTACTGACCATGGACGCCAAGATCTTCAAGCTCCTTCTTCAAAACAGCCACCATTGAGCGAATGGAGCGGCAGCCATCAAGGAGCTTCTTGTAATTCCTCCGCACACCACAGAGAGAAATGTAACGTTTGAGCCTGACAACTGCTCTGTCGTTCGTCTGCAGAATAAAGGCACAGACAGAAAATGTCAGGCAATATTTATTCAATATTTTGCCCCTACAATTACCTAATATGCATATGCTTTCACATTTCAAAACTTGTTTTTGCTTTTCTACAATTCTTCAACTTTGTCTGTTGAATCAGCTCATTGCATTGAAGGCAATCAAATTAATTCAGCTACATCTTTACTCAGTTTAAAAGTCAGGATAAAGAGCTGGACATGTAAAGACTCCAAATAATCCAGCAACTCCTTCAAATCTTTTAAAGACTATAAACTGAACGAGTCAGTGTCACATCTCTCTAGTGCATCATGTGGTGCATAAATGGCTTTTACGGGTGTGACCATATTTAATTTAAAGCTAATTTAAACTTTATTTCAGATTGCATGACCAAAATAAAAACAACAGCACCATTTACAAATATCAGATAACTTAATAAAATTTAACACAGCTTGATTATTCTGATTCAGACTCACATCACCCATAAACTCACCTTTTGATCTTTGGCGTTCTCATCTTTGTTCACAGTTTTTTTCTTCTTCTTCATCGTCATCTTCTTCTTCTTATCTTGTGCATTTTCTTTCCCACCATCCTGCTCATCTTCCAAAGAAGGAAGTGATGATGAATCTGAGTCTGTGTCATTGTTCTTCTTTTCTGCTGAGGCTTTTTCCTCTGTTTGACACAACAGTAGGCCATATTAAGTCAGATAAACAATCGTAACAGTTTAAACAAGAAAAGCACTCGGAGAGCACAGTACTCCGCCAAGGCTGTTCATTCCCCTATATGCCATTGTCAAAAATGCAGTATTTATTTTTATTTTTTTAGAAATGCAGCATTTGTTCATTAGTTATTATTAGAAATTACGGCAACATAGAATGTGGTCATTTAATATAGATGTACCCACAAACAAAATGACTTTGCACTGAGCACAGGCGTGTGTTATGCATGTGTACGTTATGTAAGTAGTCCCGATAAGTCCGCAGCAGTCGATTTGTAGTACGATCACAATCATGTGACTGCCAGCAGGTAGCTGACGTAGTGTTCACTTGTAGTCATAGCTACCGTGACGCAGTGCTGCTATCTTGCAATGATAAGAGAAATCTTTAACAAATCAGTGGATTCAGACTAAAATCCATGGATCCAGACTAAAAGCCGCATCACTGCCAAAATCTAATCACTTGGTCCTTGTGTTATTTCTGACCTTCCCTGAAAATTTCATCCAAATCCGTTATTCCATGTTTTGAGGAATGTTGCAAACAGTCAGACAAACCAACGCCAATCGTCACATAACTCTGAAGTGTTCCTTGGTGGAGTAATAAGATTATGAATTAATAAATACATGTTATATGGAAGTACAAAGTTTGTATAGTCACCTTTGTCATTGTCATCAATTTTGTCACTTCTTTCTGACTTGCTGTCCGAGTCAGTGTCATTCTCTTCATCACTCTGTGGGGTTTTCTTTTCTTCGCTTGTGTTGCTGCTTCCTGTCTTTCCATTCTTTGTAGTGTTTTCTTTCTTTTTCGTCATTTCCTTTGGGCTGTCACCACCTTTTTTTCCTGACTTAGTATCTTCTTCATCTAAAGAGTCATCACTGTTTATCTGCTGTTCACGTTTTCCATTTGTCTTTGGCTGTGATTTCTCCATCTCTTCCTCTGCATCGTCAGACTGACTTTGTTCTTCATCATCACTTTGTTCACTTCCTGTTTTGCAGTCCTCTTTCTCCTCCGATTCTGTCAGTAACCACACAGACACAAAAAAGACTACATTTCATGGTCTACAAAGAGATTTAGCTCGCATCAAAGGAAAATCACCAGCATCAAAATAGTAAGAACTGAGAATAAAAAATCAATTCCATTTTAAACCAGTTTTGTTAATTGCGATTTGCTCAAAATAATAGACATTTTTCTTCATGAATTATTCAGAAATAACAGGAAATGCATAGATTTCTGTTAAAAAAAGGCAAGACATATTAATTGTCTTTACTGTAATCAGACTGATCATGTGTGCTGTCATGCAGAGCTAAATCCCAAAGGCTCATTCTGATCCAGGAAAAAAAAAAAACTGTTTCTTAGTTCCAGCTAGTCAAAAATTATCCATCCATCCATTATCTATACACCGCTTAATCCTCACTAGGGTCGCGGGGGGGGCTGGAGCCTATCCCAGCTGACTCGGGCGAAGGCAGGGGACACCCTAGACAGGTCGCCAGTCTGTCGCAGGGCTACATACAAGGACACACAATCACTCTCACATTCACACCTACGGGCAATTTAGAATGATCAATTAACCTCAGCATATTTTTGGACTGTGGGAGGAAGCCGGAGTACCCGGAGAAAACCCACGCATGCACAGGGAGAACATGCAAACTCCATGCAGAAAGATCCCGGGAAAGCCGGGACGCGAACCAGGGATCTTCTCGCTGCAAGGCGAAAGTGCTAACCACTATGCCACTGTGCAGCCCAGTCAAAAATTATGATTTCTTTAAATTTCTTAGTTTTATAATGACAATAGATGGCATAATCTGTGGGTTTTTGATGACACCAATCATCAATAGTTCAAAAAGACATTGACACACTGTCTAACTGTCCATTAATTTGCATTTTTAGGTCTGATGAATGTCTAGCACAGAAATGTTGCACACAAATGTATTTTAAAGAATCAGACAGTGTGGTGGAGTCTTTTTGAAACTGAAAACCTAAAACCATTTTTAAACTGAGCAACAGCAAAGTAGAATGTATGATAGATTATTACATATACAGACAACTAAACACATTTCAAACGGTAGTCATAAACTACCTGATGATGAGCTTGAATGATTGACTCGGGATTTTTTTGCTCTTGATTCAACTTCTTTCTCACTTTCCTTTTCATCATTTTCCTTTTCTCTCTTTCTTTTTTCCTGGGTTTTCTTGGTCTCCAACTCACTTCCACTGCCGTCATTGTCCTAGTAGGAAAATTGATGATATTAATAACTACAACACCAAAAATGCTTAAACGATATCATGAACTGTACATACAGTATGGTATAATTTATATGGGAAAAGTCAAATACCTGCATTTTTAGTAGTTCTTCTTGAACCACCTCTTTCATGAAATTCCTTGCTTCTGGACTTAGAGAGTCACATCCTACATGTGCCAGGTATCGCTTTTTTAAAATTCCTAAGGTCAGTGTGCTGGAAAAAAAACAACACAAATGTTACATTAATGAGTGTAAATGAGGAGGTCGAGGCATAATCAACCTTTGGATTTTTTTAACACACTGACAAACATCTGTACTAACTGACAAAGACAATTATACACAGTATAACCCGCAGCGAAATGTAAGCGGGCATCCGTTCCAGACCGAAACAACAACAACAACTATAATAAGAATAAAAAGAAGAAGAACGAATAAAAACACACAAGCAAAATAAATAAATAAATCACAATGTCAAATAGTGCAATATAAATATATATATATATATATGTATATATATATACATATATATATATATATGTATGTATGTATGTATGTGTGTGTGTTTCTTTATTTTCATGTATATATGTCTTTACTTTCATGTCATGCACGCAAGCGCGCCCAACCCTCATGTGTTTACAAGACGCCAATATACTAGCATAGCAGCAATACATCCAAAACACACATTATTCTGCTGCTCAGTTCTCAAACTAAATATGTTGCCTTCTATCACAGGCCTGGCAAAGAAATTCTGCCACGAAAAAGGTTCCCCTTCTAATACATAACTCAAACTTTTTATGGCCATCCAACCAAAGGAAATCAAAATAAACAGAGGACATCTTACTGAAAAGTACCTCCCTGATATCTTTGTATACAAGACAGTAAAACATAAAATTAACATCTTTCTCAACTTCACCTAAATTACACAGGAGCATGAAAATTAAGTGATCAGGCATGGCAACAGCAAATTTTGACTTCAGCTGAAAATGTTCGGTATACAATCTTCAGGGGGGGGTCCAGGGGGGCTTTTCTCACATCCTCTCACATCCTCCTTGTTTATTTATGAAACTGTTACACCACATACAGCTGCTGATCTTAAATCAGTCACCTCAAACGCCTCAAATTGTTTCAGAACAAAACTAATTATGTTGGAATATGAAACTGTCATCTTAAAGGAAGTCAGGCACATTTTTTGATCTAATTAGTCATACACACACGACTTCTGCATGCAGGTGTATGAGAAATATTTAGCAAAAAATTATTATTATTTCAGCACAGTATATTTAAATGTATCTTGAATTGCAAATGTTAACATTGATTATCAGCTGTCATTTTGTTTCTTGTAGTCCAACACTTTACTAAGACACTTTTAATTTGTCACCGGTCTTTAGGTATTTTGGTGTAATATTTTTTTCCCAACTTCAAGAGGAAGAGGAAAACAAACTTTTAACTGATTAGAAATACTGAAGCAAAAGCTTGCCAGTTAAACTTCTTTAATTCAGTTTCCTAACCAAAATGTTGGCACTCTTCAACACAAAGACACCACTTCTCACAGCAGTAATCGCTTAAAACTGATTACATGTTTTTTTTTTTTTAATGGCGGCGCTTCTTGGCAGCAGTTTCTGGATTAATGTTTAATTGTTGACAAACCTAGCCCATCTAGTTTGACCAGCTAACTTAAACAGCCACACAAACATTGTTAAAGTGAGTTGTAAATGGGACTTTAAAGATGCAGTTCGACTACTAATTATGCAACATTTACATTATGTGAATATTCAAGTTAGCTATGAATATCCAAGTTGTATATCACGGTGAGTTTTGTAGCTAACTGCCTCCAGTCCTGCTGCATATGAAGTTAGCAAAACTCACACAACCAAACACAGACCTCTGTTCTTGTTCTAAACACAGAGAAGATCCGATTAAACACCTTCTGAAAACGGTACCTGAGGTCTGTCTCTTGGCGGAGTTGACCGCACACGAACCTTCGGATGTTTTCTGTCTCCTTCTCTGACACCATCGTAATTTCACTGTGCGCTGTGTCTGTTTGACGGCAGATTCCCGCGCAGTGCGTAATGACGTACCACCAGGCCACGCCCCCTAACAATACTGACTACTGAACCCTTAAAGGGCCAAGACTGCAGACCACATACTGTAGTTGCTGAATTATTATTATTATTATTATTATTATTAGTAGTAGTAGTAGTAGTAGTAGTAGTAGTAGTAGTAGTAGTAGTAGTAGTGTTATTAATTATCATTATTACTGTTATTGTTACTTGGAATTTTAATATTATTTCCAGATTTGATTCAACAGAATAAACACACATTTTAAACTATATGTTATAGGTCACAAAACCCAAACATTTTATTAAGCGCAATAATTTTTACTTGGCAAATCTTTTTTATCCCCCCCCACACACACACACACCAAAATATCACATACCTTCAAAATAGACATTTAATTTTATCCAATTTAACACTTTCTCACATTTTAATGCTTCAAGCTATGATGAACATTGTTAGATCACTTCTTAAAAAACATTTTTCTAGGTTTGCTTTAATCTATGCATATTCATGTTGTCTATTTCTATTTAATTTTTATAGTCTAATTGTTTTTTAAAAACTTTATTAACTTCATTGTTCATTTTATTATTTTTTTCCAATGTATGTATTATAGTTCTTTACAACTACTACCACTATTATCAATTTTAGCCTTGTGTTAATGATTTTAACATCTGTTTTTCTTTTATTCCATTTTTTCTTTCCTGTGTTATTTTATCCAATATTGTTGTACTAAATTATATTGAAAATCTTTTACCATGTTTGGACTGACCAGCCTTCTGTTGTTCACTGTTCTTCCTTCTTTTATTTTTTGAACTGTCTCTGTTTTTAAAAGGCTCATTGGCTCATAGTTTGTTGAATAAATAAATAGAAATATAAAGACAATCTCATTCATTAATAATGCAGATCTAAATACTGGACTTACTCCATACAGCTTTGGAAATGGTTATTAGATCACCTGTTGTTTTCTTTAAACTTTACACAGCAGGCCATGAATACTGATATTTTTTTTAGTTTGAATTTCATCATATTGGTGAAATAATAATATTCATGTTTAAAGTTATGATGTATTAAACAAAAAAATCCTAAAATTCACACTAAATGGTTGAAAACATTTTGTATGCTGTGTATGCACAGTCAACAGATAATACAAACTAAATTATCAAACAATGTCCAAAATAAGAGAAATTTAAGATTACTTAAGGACAGCAGACAACCATTGATAAGCTGCTTGGAAGCAGAAAAACAGCTGTCCATTGCAACCTTAAGAATGAAACGCAGCTCCACAAACTGTAATGGAACATAAAACAATGGCCATAATGATTTAATTATTTCCAACTGTACTATAAATACATATACCCTTACAGTATTAATAAACAGCTCATTATTTAGACCTTGATGTACAGTGGTGAAAAAAAGTTTTCACACACCCTTAAAATTTCACACAATCTCAAATGCTATAATGAAATATTTGTGGAAAAATCTTTTTTATGTTTCAAAAGGTGTGCCGTATTAGACAGACACAAACAAATACAAATTACATTTTTATGTTCATAGTTCACAAGAAAAACTAACAAAACTAAATTCTTGACATTTTCAATATGTCAGTTCTCAACATTGTTGGTATCAAAGTCAACAAATAACAGAGAATGTGTTCAAAGCTGAACAAAAAATAAACCATCACATCAAATTAATTTTTAGTAGTTCTGTCATTAGCATGCAGTAGAGCTCTAATCCTACGCACATTCCCTATGAGCCTTTCACACTATTGAGGGGTAATGTTGTTCCATTCTTCTTGAATTACTGCCTTTAATTCTTCTGAATTCTTGCTTGACAGTTGGTACTGTACATGTTGGAGATGTTGCTGCACCTGGCCTTCGGCGTCACATTAGCAGGAGGAAGATAAAGCTGGAAACTGGACTCATCTGACCACAGAATCTTCTTCCATTTCCTGGCTGTCGAGTTCTTGTGTGCTTGGGCCCAACAACGCTGGGCTAACCTCTGTCTCTCATTGATCAGGGGCTTCTTGACAACCTTGTAGGACCTTAAGCCATGATTTAAAAGTTGGTCACATACAGTGCAGGTGGAACACTGGACACCACTTTGGTTTGACCACTGCTGTTGAAGCTCCTGTGATGTCATTCGGTGGTTTTCCCTGCACATGCAGATCAGAATGTGGTCCATTCTTGCTGAAGAAACCTTTGGACGCCCAGATCTTTATCTTCCAAGCTGTTGGTTCGTCCGTATTTCTGCAGAGTGTGTCCAACTGCTGAAGGACTGCAATCTGCACTTCCTGGCTATCTGGCAGCAGCTGTACCCCTCTTGGTTGAGAATCTGTATCTTCAGGTTTTCTGCATTAGGTTCCTTGTTTTAGGCATGTTTGTCTCTGAAGAACTTTCAATGTACTGACTTTATATAGACACAAAGCATGGCAACAAAGATTGTGTCTTATAATAAACAGCACAACCTTCATGAGTGGATCACTTGTACCAAAATGACCCAATACTCTAAATTCTTATGTATTTTTATGGAATCAATCAATTTGAAGTTTTGAATGGCTGTTTTAGGACTTGTTTATTATTTTTGGCTGACTGTACTAATAGAAACTGCACTTGAAGACCTAAGAGTGATTCTTAATGCAATATTTCACAAATGCATGGGGTGTTGGAAACTTTTTTTTCCACCACTGTACATCTGTAAAGAAAACATTGCTATAATCAGCCCACTTCATCTGAATGAAATGTTTAAGCTTGCAAAGATAACTTGTGTTAAGTAACATATATGTGCCTGAATGAATTATTTTGTTATGCTTTAGGAAAAAAAGGGGAAAATGAGACCAAGAAGCAAAGGCTGGATTTAAGTCATTTATTCAGAACATTTTCATGACCACTATTGGACGGAAGTTTTATTAGTGCATATTTCAAAGAATTCCAAGTTTATTTTCTAAAGGGTCCAAAACACATATTGCTCTCATTCAATGTTTTTGCCAGTAATTAGGTGATTAGGTTTACACACGTGAATATTAGAAAGAAAATACTCATCCTCTCCCTGAGTGAAATAAAAAAAAAAAACAACCCAGTATTTATGACATTTATCAGCAGTATGGCCAATTAACTTGAGCAAAATTTTGCAGTTTGGTACAAGACAAAAGAAGTGACAGATCATGGCTCAGAATAGAATGCAACATCAAAGAAATGGTCATGGTTCCTCTTGAAACATTAAACTGAAATGTAAGTTCACTATTTATTAATTTACAAGAGTAAATTCAGAATCTGATTTGTGTTGAAAAAGTGCACCGTATCGTTCCAGAAATTAAAACTCGAGCTGAGCACTAGTTAACACAAAGATTGCATTTCAATACAAAGGTTAAATACGCAACAATAAATTAGGTTCATAAATTAATAATAAAAAAAAAAAAAATCTCGAAGCAACAGTTGCAATAATTTAAATAAAGAAAATGGAGCTGCTCAACCATCTCATTCATAGACAACCTCACTAAAAATGGCTATTCTGTTTTATTCCAGTGTTAACACAACTAGGCTCAACATCACCGTCCTCCATCGATCACTGAGAAAAGGCAACAGATGTTTCACAACCTGAATAAACTGACAGTGTTACCTACGCATCAAACACAGAGGAGGCTGCCAGTGCATATTATTAACACCCACATTAACAGTATGTTGTCTGAACTAAGAAAAAAAATCCACCGATGGGTTTGGAGCTGGGCTTCAGGGCCCATTCAGTAAGCTATGGGAAGTTCATTAACATCTGAAAAGTAATATTTATGCCAGTTTTTCAGTCCCAGATAATTTTAAACATTTCCTATTTATAAAATGTACACAACTTGTTTTCTTGTAAACAGAAGCATTTTCTTTACCTCTAAACAACTCTACGCTCAATTACACATCAGTCATCAACCCCAACATTTCTGCAACGACGTCAAAAGACATTTCGTGAAATAACTAAATATCAAGCTATTGCTCTGATCAAAGACGTCGCTTTCATTCTGCTAGCATTCAACAAAAAAAGAACATACATGAAGCCACTCTTCCAAGTCTCCTGATTTCACATTATTAGTCCTTATACACAGTTTGCTGACCGTGGCCTCTTTCATCGTGCATTATATGCCTCCTGACGTGGATCCGTCGTACTCGTCTGTCTCCTCCCACGGCGCCCTCCTCCTCCGACTGACCAGCTCCCAGTGATGAACCTGAGCCTCTGGAGTCTAAAAGGTGTAAGCTTCCTGGACCAGATCCTCTGCCATTCTCATAGATGAGGATATTGAGGGTTTCTTCAAATATTCGAGCTTCAGGAAACTCAACCTGAAAACACAGATGTTTGATAGAGTGACTCCGTGTAATTGCTGTGGACAAACAATACAGCTAAAAGTTCTTTTTGCTCCTCCTTTGAAAAACAAACCCGTTAAAGCAGGTAGTAAAACAAAAAAAATACTTGCAGGTAAATGAAGTGTATTCACTTGCTGTGCCTCCAGGAATTACAACAGAATGGATGTTTATTTCAGTTCAAAAGCATTTGCTTCGTAGCTTGAGTGCCCCACTGCAAAGCACAGTGATGATGAAAGAAGAGCCTGAAAGTGTGGCTAAACTTCTATGAAAATTTTAATATAAGAAATATGTCCTGAAATTTGTCTCTGAAATAGCATTTTCAAACTTTTTTGTTGTTTGAAGTTCAAAACTGAATTTTAATACGTTCTTTTGTAAACAGCTTGCCACATGCTAGGGTTAATTGGTAACTCGAAATTGTCCATAGGTGTGAATGCGAGTGTGCTTGTTTGTCTGTATATGTAGCCCTGTGATAGACTGGTGACCTGTCCAGAGTGTCCCCTGCCTTCGCCCCAAGTCAGCTGGGACAGGCTGCAGTCCTCCCCCCGATCCTACTGACGATTAAGCGGTGTATAGATAATGGATGGAACTCAAGAAGTTAATAAAATTTCATCCATCCTATATTAGTAATACCAGAGCTTCGCAGAACTATTAGAATTTTGTCAAGACTTCCCCCCTCAACAATATGTACAGTTAGTGACATATTTTTGTTAATTTCACTTTCCATATCAGTGGTAGCATCAACACCCTTTCACCTTTCAGCCAATCACACAGTCCCTGCCACTTAAGGCAGAAAGCTCCACAATTAGGTATGGTGGAAGAATTTTCTTACCTCTACCACAGACCTAGGCTAGCCATTTCCCTTGTTTCAAGTTGTTGTACTCAGCTAAATGAATGGGCTGTACACATAACAAATGCAATTCCCAAAATATTTAACAATTTCTTTGATGTATATCATATGAGGCTTACTTTGGTCTGCTTCTTCTCTGTAGCATAGACAATGGACGTGCAGCATACTTCAGCGATCTTGCGGCCTTCACCATAGAAAGACCAACAGCAGATCTCGTCCCCAAGCACGTCTTTCACAAACAGGACGCGGCCATTAAATCGTAGTACAAGTTTGTCGAACAGTTCGATGTTCTTCAGCAGGTTGTCATCAGAGTTGCTGGTCACATGACAGACAACAAACAAGTAATTATAAACTGTGTGGAATAATTAGCACTTTCCAAAGAATAACACTAAAACACAACATTAAAGTAAGCATGAGAAACACCACTAGCTGCTATGGAAGTTGTGGTAGGCAGTAGCTTGTCAAATACTTTTTCATACTGTCTATAAGACACATGCAAAGTCAGCCTTTTTACCTGGTGTAAGAGTATTTGTTGTTACCTCTGTTGTTCTGCAATTTTACTACTGGCTGTAGAGACAAGAAACAGGAATCAAAGTGAGTAAGTACTGAGTCTAAATTTTCTTTTAAAAAATAGTTTGTACATACAAAGAGAACCAACTTCAAACTGCTATTAGACAAGGCACAGCACAAGGAGGGGACATGCAGAGGTTTTTCACAACTGCCAAATTCACACACTTTTGTTAATGGTACATTTGATTAAGATAAAAATTAATTTACCTTTCTACAAGTAGCAATCATCCTCTGTTCTTCTTTGGCTGAAGTGATCATGGGGATGCGACATACACTTTCAAAGACATCCTTTTGTTTCTGGAGGTAAAGAAAGTATGTTAAAATACATCCACAGCTAACTTTTTTCACAAGCATCAATTTACTTTTTTTTTTTTAAATAAAAAAAAGATCAATTTTTAATTTTGCTTATTTGTCAAAAAAATTGTTTAACCACATTTTCTGCCAGTCATTGCATTTGAAGGTCTGAATTCTCAGTGTGTCTGTATATTTGTGATGTCGGCCACTAAAAAATTCCACAGTGGAATTTAAAAACGGGCTTTCCATGGCATGTACAATACTTTATGACAACAACACCAAAAATCAATGCACTTTACAGAAGCAGATTATATTTTACACCTATCCCATGAATTAGTTTTTATTTTCCCGCATATTAAAAGCTATAAAAATTAGGAATGTTATCCTTTTACCTGCATGGCACTGAGGCAGTGCTGAACAAGTCCCTGGACCCGATAGTACTGGGCTTCTTTCAGAACCTCATCTAGTTCTCTGTGATCCTCTGGAAGTGGCACTGAGCCATCTCGCAGGAAGTTCAAAACCAACCCAAAATGTCGGCCACACCTATCCAGAACCACCCAGCCTGGAAGGACAGGAAAATTATTGTCAGTCATTTGCATTCTTCTACAGTCTTCGTTATTGTTTTGTGGTATGCCAGCCATCCCCACAGTGTGCTGTGGATTTTGTGCTTGCCTCCCAGCTTATATCAATATTCATCTCATCTCTTTCATTTAAAAAGGCAGAATGGTCATCTAAGGATACTCTCAGGACCCTCACATATGCAACAACTAGGCAGTTAAAACTTAAAAAGCAGACCCACAAAAATCTGTATTGTGTTTGCAACAAAATGTAGGAGGTTTAACATATAACATTTAGAGCTAGTGAAGACCCACCTGTTCTATACAATAAATTTTCAAAGCCAATAGTTTGAGGTGGTAATCAGAGTCTAGAAAAAAATCTAGTAGTGCACATGAGCTTGCCTGCTGACCCCATTACAATATTTAAAAAGTTTAATCTTCTCTAGTATAAAACCCCCGGACAGACATATTCACTTACCTTCTGGGTCTATGGTGGCATCTGTTCCTCCGTTGCATATGCTTCGCAGCAGACTGTCTTCCTTGCTTAATGTCTGGACAGTTGTGTAATGCAGCGACCCCCCGACATTTAACTTGACATACTTGCTGCCCAGCAGACCTTGATTTCTGTGCTCGTCAGTGTTGTGGCAGGCAGGCTGGGAAGCAGCGGACTGGGCCGAGTCGGCAGCATGACTGCCAACTGAAGCCTCAGCAGACATGGAGCTGAAGAGTCACTTTCTGACTGTAATGAAGAAGAATATAATTGCTTGTTTATAGTGCAGGTAGGAGTAGCAAATTAGTATTAATACTAATATATTAGTTTTGTTTTCTTTCTTTCTTTATTTATTTATTTGGTAGGGACAGTGCACATTAATGAACACCTATTTATACAGCAATGGGTGTAAATATGCCGGATTATAGCACAATGCTAATTCATATCCGCAGTCCCTAGGTTAAAAAAAAAAGACATAACAGTGATACATAAAACAATAAGTCACAATAAAAGCACACTGCAAAAAGTACACAAACACAACAGTGAAACATACAGTAAAACATGGGACAATAGGTCACAATAAAAAGACAATAGGTCACAATAAAAGGTCAGTAGGTCACAATAAAAGGACATTACAAAGTGTACACAAAGAAGTTAGAGGTCAATGGTCACAAGATTGGTTCACTTTCAGCCACTGTTTAAGGTGAGATTTGAAAGTTGATAATGTGGGGCACTCCCTTATGGAGAGTGGAAGACTGTTCCAGATCTTACTGGCCTTCACAGAAAGAGCATTTTTTCCAAAGGCTGTTTTTCTGTGTGGGACCTCACAGTACCCTCTAGAGGAGGCCCTGGTCCTGAGACCACTGTGAGCCTTTCTTTTCAGAAAGTCAGACATGGGGGGTGAGGCGAGTCCGTGTAACACCTTGTAGATCTAACAAGCACAATTAAAAATTTTAAAATTCTCAAAGCTCAATAGGTTGTGCTTCTCTAAGATATTACAGACATGATATGGCATTGGTTTTCTATTGAATACTTGTAACAATTTTTTATAAAATGATTCTATGATCTTGCATGTATTTACACCCGTCAGCAACCATGTTATGCAATATTCAATGTGTGATAATATCATGGAATCTAGAAACATTCTAGCATCAGCAAGTGTTATGAAAGGTCTAATTTGTCTAAAATTGTTCAGGTTGAATTTCACTGTGTTAAATATTCTATTTTAACTGACAATTATGAGGGTTAACCACATGGAATTGCCTTCACTATTAAAACAGGTTATTTCTGAATCCTAACGACTTTCCTATTGTTAGATGTAAAACCACATGATTATTTGTATCTGTAGATGCTCCACAGCATGAATGATTAAAAATGCAAGACATTAGTGCACAGTACACAGCGAAATGGGACATGTTATCATGATGGATAGACAAAAGCATATAGTCATTCCCTACTAAATGGTTTCTAATTAGTCCAAATGCTACAGTTGATTTCTGGGGGAATTATACAGTTTGTCAGATTTCTGTTTTTGTATCCAACCATTCCCAATTACAACTGACAGCAAACGTCCAAAATAGCTCTGAAAACAACATATCCGTTGGCATTGCAAAAGATTCTGGGTTGTTGTATTTTTGGTGAAGACTGGTGGGAAATAAAACTCAGAAACATCTATTATTTTAACTTAGAAATTCAGTGAATCTGAGATGCTCTTTTAGTAGTCATCTAAATATATATTTTTTAGATCTATTAACCTATTGAGGAAGTACTTCAGGAATAATAGATTCTTCAGCCACACCCATTCCATTCTGTGATCTCACTCTGCAGTGATATCCCAATCTAAACGGAATGCGTTTTTCTGAACTGCAAAACACTGATTAAGAACAGTCAACATACTTTAATCTAATACAATAAGTTGCCCTAAATTAAAACTCAATTAACTGAGTCTTCACATGGAGCCATGTAAAGCTAACCATAGCTATTATTAAAGTTATGTGAAGTACCACAAATACCTACAATCATATGAGAAACTATAAATCAGACGGATGACTGAAATTTAGGTGGTTGGTGATAACACAGATGTTGACAAATCAAAATATTAAAGTAAAATAAAATTAAGCTAGCTTGTGACGAACTGTACTCACCACAGTGAACATCCAAAGGAGCTGCAAGTGTGAACTCAGCTGAGCTAAGATAGCCAAATGTGTACCGTTTGCCAGCTAACAGTGGATAATCAGCTAGCCCGAACAACATAAATGAATTTACAACGCAGCTAAAGACTCATTTTAACCGCAGCCAGCAGAGCTAAATCAAAGAGCCAGTCCAGTGCTAACAACAGCTAGGCTAGTTTGCTACGCTTTAAGCTAACAACGCTCATTTGCGTTGTATCGCTTCTTCTTCGGTTACAAATCAGAAAGCAGCCACCAAAAGATGCGAACTCCGAGCTACATTACGGACGGTCGATCCCATTGTTGGACGTAAAGATTATTTACTGATGCTAATACGACAAGCTAAATAGGGCACTCGGAAACGAAACTGGAGCATCTTCTTCCGCTGCTGTCTTCTTCTTCTACAGTCAAATTCTGAAGTGAATTCGCGCCACCTGTCGGACTGTCTACAGCACAAATAGTGTCCATATTCTTCTTTGAAAGACCTACAGTATTAACATTTTCTCCGCCACTGTGTACGTGTTTGTAGAAGACAAAAAAAAAAGAAAAAAAATACGCTGAAGTTAATATTTAACTTTTACGTGCAATTCTGTTTATTAAGTTCATTCACTGCCCCCCTGTGGTCACAATCGGGACTGCAACGCAGGGCCATGCAGAGACCTTTGGAGGGGCAGGTGCTCCTGTTAAAAGGGGGCACATGGAGCACGAATTTGAAACACCATACAGAAGCAAACCTTACAATATAACTGGCTGAATTGTAGCAACCCACATTCATAAAGAATGAAACATGGAATATCATTGTTCACACCTCATATCTTTGTTAGAGGACAGTCTATGTTTGACCTGATGGGTACATTGAACAGCTTCTGCTGAGGGGGTTGGTGAGGAGGCTGCTGCTGCTGATATTGCTGGAGGTGGGCTGTATCGATCTGAGAGTGTAGACACTAAAAGAGCATGGGAGAGATAGTAACTGATAAAACAAGTGTTATTTGATCATGACAAGATGCAAAGACAATAACTAACACTGAAAATGGCTGACTGTGACCTGCCATCCTGCTGATTGTTTGTAGGAGACTCCAAGGCTGACTGTTTGAACTAAATAGAACTTGTTGCTCATTTGTAAACTGAAACGGGAACATTAATGGGGGACCAGAATAAAGGAGGGACAGAGGAAAAGTCTATATCCACAAAGCCATAATTCGAGCTGTGCATTAATTTGGGACATAGGAAGATAATGTATTAAGTTAAATTTAGATCATCATTAGACACTGGACTGGTTATCTGTGGATGCTCTTCCTGGAGTCCTTGCTTTTAAATTTCATACCTTTTCCAGACATGTACTGTATAGGCACGAATTACTCCATGTTCTGATTCTACCCTTTATTATTCAGAGTGCTAATAATAAGGTTAAAAATTATTAAATGATATACAAATCATTTATTTAAATATATTTGTTCTGTATTCAGTTTGACTATCCAATTTGCACAAGACAACAAAGTTATAAAGGTTATATATTTTATATTTATGCATATTATTTTTAATTTGTCTCTATATACAAATGTTATAAACAAGTACTGATATGTTTAAATGAGAGGTTGAGAAAATCACAATTCAAATTCTTCTAATTATTATTGTTATTGTATTTATACTGCAATAGTCCAAAATTCTGTGAAAATGCATGTACATAGTTTTAGTGAAATAACATAACCTTTGCCTAATTGCCTCTAAAAAACAGGAAAAACACTGCAACTCACTGACAGTAAAATAATACATCTCTCCGATGCACTTTGCCCATGACGAAAGAAACATACAGAAACAAAAAGAAGTCTGGCATACGCTTTCCCCTCAGCAGACTGTCTGTGGTTAAAACTAGCAGCTATAACTGCTGAGAGGTGTGAGCAGAGTCAGACTAGCAGCACTAGCTGAGCTACAGGGAATGTCTGGGCACCTCGGGGCAGTGAGGGACATCTACCTGGTTCATGTGACCGACCGAGGGTAGATCTGAATTATTATTATTATTATTATTATTATTATTATTATTATTATTATTATTATTATTATTATTATTATTATTATTATTATTATTATTGTTGTTGTTGTTGTTGATGTTTTATTATTGTTTTATTTTTTATTGTTTCATTTATTATTTTTGGCCATGAAGACGTTCACATACACACCTACAAATAAAAAATAAAATTAAATAAAATTTAAAAAACAACTTTGACAAAAGGGCACTTTGGGCACCAAGGGGCAAAGCGGCAGGTGCTCAGCTAATTTAAATCTAAGGTGCATCGTTGAGAAGGATTTTTATACATTACAAGAAGTTTGGTTCTAAAATAGTTGTATATTCATATATTCTATAATTAATTAAAAACAATATTCCTGTAATAAATAATTATAATACAGATAATTCCAATATTTATATTTATGATTCACAAAAAATGCATTCAGGTGGATAATTCCAAAAAATACATAATTTCAAATATAAAGTGGTAAAATTATTGAGACACAAACTGAAATTATCAGCAGTAATTATGAATACTAAATAATAAAAATAACATTGATAAAAAAAAGAGAAGGCTAAAAATAAATTCTTTCAATTGGGTGAGTTGTATATATTTATTACTAGAGAGTGTGTGTTTCTGCAAATGTAGGTATACAGTTATTTGGCAAAATAAAAGCACATTTCTACAGGCTTTACACCATTCAACAGAGACTTTATTTCCAGCTCAGCAAATAATTTACTGCCTTCAAAAGAGTGTATTCATATATGAAGCAAAGAAATGCTACTGATGATAAGAGAATAATTAAGTCTACAAAGCAACAGTCTCCAGGATCCTTCATTTGGAACAGCGAATGAGATGACATTCACTGTTAAAACAATCATTTGTAAATAAATGTGTACTGCATCACAGCAAGCAGCCAGATTTGTAAGTTTTCATCAACATAGTGCATACAACATCAAATTTGATAACAATGATAACTGTCAGTAACTATAATGATCATGGAAAGATTGAGCATAAGCAATATAATTTACAATCAGTGCATGCTCTAAGCATAATGACATTCGTGTCCTCGCCTTTTCTTATACAGCATGTAATGTAACATTAGGTGATGATGCACTCCAGAAACAGCAAAGAATAAAATCAACACTACCCTTCTAAACACTATTTCAACAACAGATGAAACACTTAAGGACATTAAATTATTTAACATTATATTTTGGCACTGAATTTTCATTATATGTATATAATGAAAATATATAACCTCCCGCCACCATGTGTAAGAGTATATTTATATATCTGAGGCTTATATATATATGTATGTATATATATATATATATATATATATATATATATATATATATATATATATATATATATATATATATATATATATATATATATATATATATATATATATATATATATATATATATATGTAATTAAGTATATATATCAACCTCAGTCAATAATAAGTCAGATATTTACATTCAGTTTGTGTGTGTGTGACACACAGAAAGAAAAAGTAAGGAAGAAGAAATGACTGTTGATTTCAAAAGTTTTTCTCTTGATTAAAATCAAGATGTTCTTCCCTTTTAGTGTAACACTTTTCAAAAACTTAATATGAGCCTCTTTAAAAATAAAAGGAAAGCATTCAGCATTTATTATATCTTCATGATTGTAAATTCTGATGCTTACAAATAAAGTATTGCCAAGTTCTCTAATGCTTTTGGCCTCATGATGATCAAACTGAATAAATAAATCCATTTCCCTTCACCCTTTGCCTGTCTCCTGTTCTTCTCCTACACTTACGTCTTTCTTTGTTGTCACTTTCTTACCCTTCATAAGGCACCAGTCCTAATGATACAGAAAGTTGGATCATGTAGTAGGACTCACATTTGGCAGATCACCACATCAGTGCAACAAATCCAAATTAAATCAATTCCACAACTGATAAACCGGATATACTCAAAGATCTCAAGAAATGAATGATAAAAAAGGGGGAGTGAGGCCTTTTAATACCAAGGAAATTGTCTGCCCAAAGAATTTAATCTTGTCGCAGTTTTGAATTCTCACCAAGACTTTTCCTCCTTTAAATGGATACTTCGTACTCCCGTGTGTCCTGAGGTCAAAGCGAGAAACAGAAGGTGAAATTTAATGTTTGAGCAGCTTCAAAAAAGCAGATGAAACTAAACATCAGCCTCATACCCACCCCTGCTTCATAAAGAGGGTTGTTGAAATCGGATTCGACTGTGATAGGGCTGTAGGAGTGTGTATGAGACAGAGACTTCCAGAAGAGCGGCTTCCATTCTAGTCTGCAAATACTGGGATAGAGGTAGAAAAAAAGTCATGAGTCTAACAGATGGAAAACTAGTGCTGCCGCCTCCACGCCACAGAGATGGATACATTTAGATTAACTGTCGCTTTGGTTAACCAGAGTACTTACTTTGTATAGTACATGTAAATTCCTCCAATCAGAAGGATTACCAGGATGACTGGCAGAATTATGGAGAGAGCAATATTCTCGCTCAGGATCTGATGGGATGGCTCGAATGACTGGGACACTGTAAAAAAAAGAAAATCCAAAATCAAAAAGTGTTTTATGTGCTGTGATGTTTTTCTGATCAGAACACACTTTTGATTTGGTTATGAATCTAAACTGTCATAAACAAACAAATATAGGAAAATCCACATATATAATAATCTGACACTTTTTTGTGACTTTCTCCATGTTAACTGCATATATATATATATATATATATATATATATATATATAAAAATAAATAAATAAAAAAATAAATAAAAAAGTAAACATTAAATTAATCAGAAATACAACTGAGACATTGTTAAACTGGTAAATGACTATTCTCGTTGGAAACAGTTGATTTTTAATGGAATATCTATATAGGGGTACAGAGGAACATTTCCGGCAACCATCACTCCTGTGTTGTAATGGTACATTGTGTTAGTTAATTGTGTTGAAAGGCTAATCGATGACTCAAAAACCTTTGTGCAATTATGTTAGCACATGAATAAAAGTGTGAGTTATGGAAAACATGAAATTGCCTGGGTGACTCCAAACTTTTGAGCGGTAGTGTATAAAAATACAAAACATATGTCTATCACAGTGTTGTTTTAAAAAGTACTGGTGAAAATAGTATAACTTCAAATAATATTTCTAAAGGCTACACATCATTAAAAGGAGAAGAGACAAGAAATCACCTTCCAATTTGTGATCATCCAAAAGCTCCTCATATGCCACTTCGTGAAATGGAAATAAGAGAAATAACATAAATTATTATAACCATCAGGGTACAAATAGTATATTTTTTCTGACCTTTATTAAATGAGTAAAATAGAGTGGTATATAAATATACTTACCTTTACAAAAAGGCGGCGGGCTGTTCCACTGCGACGGATGTCCGGGAACACAGTTGATAATGACCTCGCCGAACAGTTCGTAGCCCTCATAACAGAAGAAACGCAGAGTTTCTCCGGCCTGGTAGTTGTGCTTGTACAAGGTTTGGTATCCGTTATCTGGTACTCCAGGGTTTGGGCATGGGTCGTATTTTACTGCTCAGAGCACGCAAACACAGAGAGGACAGACACATAGTTGTAGTTAAAATGAAATATGCAGAAATCAGCACCAGAAACAAACAAACACAGATAAGATAAGATAAGATAAGATAAGATAAGATAAGATAAGATAAGATAAGATAAGATAAGATAAGATAAGATAAGATAAGATAAGAACTGTGGAATTTACGTCAGGCATGAAAGACGCAATTATAAATGTACTATAAGGCTAAAAATATATACATAATAAAGGTATAATAAAGACAATGTACAAGGCATGATACAATTACATTTGGACAATACTTATATGACATAATGGATAGTCAGAATCAGAATCAGAAATACTTTATTGATCAGCAAGTTTAAACTGTTTATGTTACAGCTGGTCCTATTCAAAGTCTTAAAAATTTAAGCAGTGCAAAAAATACATAGATAAACGTAAGTAGAAAAATATATCCTAAAAATATAAATATATGTAGAAAAGCATAAAAATAAAATGTAAAACGTGCATTGCTCTAAGACAAATAAAAATGTAAGTATACAGTGTAATAAATAGTAATGGTGGTATATTAGTGTTGTTGCACAGAGAAGTAGTTATTCAGGTTATTGTTTTTTGTTGCTTATTGTTAGTTATAATGCACCCTGTATTTCTTTGATTGCAATCTAAACATTATTGAGAGAAAAGACCAACATGATGTTATATGAGGAGCTGTAAGCGTTACTATGTTTTATTGTGGACTTACAGACACACTTTGGGCTGCGGTCACTCCATTTGGGGGTGCCGGTGTCTCGTCCATGGCAGGAGATCTGGCCAGGACCTTCCAGCTGATAACCCTGGTTACAAGAGAAAGACACGACTGTCCCGACTGCAAAACCGGCCTCAGGGCGCACTGAGCGCGCTCCGTTTACCACCTCGCCTGGATCAGGACACTGCTGGACTGTTGGAGTCAAAGTGCAAAACATATGACATATGTGATTCTATTTCCAATTCTAAGGAGAAATACAGTTAAAATATTAGTCCTTTCTTTGTCTGGCGCCTTTTTAAAAAAAATACATCCGTCGATTATCTATACACCGCTTAATCTTCATTACATATACATTGGACAGGTCGCCAGTCTATCACAGGGCTACACAGAGAGACAAACAATCACACTCACATTCACACCTTTGGATAATTTAGAGCTACCAATTAACTTCAGCATGTCTTCGGACTCTGGGAGGAAGCTGGAGTACCTGGAAAAAATCCATGCATGCACAGGGAGACCATGCAAATCCATGCAGAAAGATCCCAGGCTCATCTCGGGACACAAACCGGGGATCTTCTAGCTGTGAGGTGACAGTGCTAACCATCGAACCAGTGTGCAGCCCTTGTTCAAAAATGTATTGTAATTAGGGCTGGGAGTTTAACGCGTTAATTTTGATTAATTAATTACAGCGCAAATAACGCGTTAAATAAATTAACGCATTTAATCGCACCTTTATATATATATTTTGTGGATTCATTAGACAGAGTAAATCACAGGCATCGAAACTCCTGAACCACAGGACTGAGGTTAAGTTTAGGATAAAGGCAGTTTCCCTTAGTTTGGCCGAAGGTGACAAGCTCCTTCTATCAGCATCTCTACAGCTTATTTTTTTAGCTCGTAATATCCAGTTTGTTTTATTCTCACAAAAAAATTAAGTGCAAAAAAATGCAATTTCCTTCTGTCACACAGGAGTTGTGTGGTGGACTATTTCTTGGCTGATTGTCTCACCTCTTATCCTCAGTCAAAAAATAGTTCAGCACATAACCCTGCAGAAAACATCCACTCATCCTTTCTACACTCTGATTTTTGTATGGGTTGAACTAAACAGACATTATATGTTAATAGAGAACTTTAAAATCCCAAGTTTGTCAAACCAGTCCTTTAGAAAAACTGGTTAATAGAGCAAAGAGAGGAATGGTGAATATTGAATAGATTTAATGCTTTTGACAAAAGTTTTGAATGTAGATGAAACCTGGATGTGTTTTGTTTTAAAATAAAACAAAAAATCATGTATTTCATTTTTTATTTTACAAATGTTCTGTGCTGTGACTATTAATACTGCTTTCAGTAGTACTGATTTTAAACTAATTTTACTTTATGTTAATTCCAAAACCTGCAATAACAGGCATTTTGTTTTGTTTTTTTTGTTTTTTTTTTTTTAAAAAATGATAAAAATCACACCATTTATCAGAGACAGAAACAGTAAAATTAAGATTTTCGACTGTGTGATGTGCCATAAGCCACAAGCGGAAAATCACAATATAAGATCAAAATCCCTGTATATTCCATGTCTCATTTAAATTCTAAAAATAAAATATCTGTACCAACCATATTTGCTAAGAAAATAAAAATAAAATAAAAAATCTATGTTTCTCAGGACAGGGACTCGGCTGTGACCAATAGTCATGTGAGAGAAAATGTAAAACTTTTCAGCTGAACTGCAGGTTATGTTTATACAGAGTAAATACAAGAGAAGTATGGAAGCAAAATTTTAAAAAAGTATTAAATTATCTATAGAACAAGTCCCCCCCCCCTTATCGGTGACATCTGTGGGCATCTGGAAACTGTTATACATGTTGATTTCAGGTTTCTTCATTTTTTTTCTCATTTTGTCTCATTTATGACAATATAACTGTGTCATCCTGCATAAAAGACATGTTTGAGTTTTTTCTATTTGTCGTCATGGTTGTACTTTTCTATATCGAGATGCAAAACTTCATATTATATTGAAAAATGAGCCCACAGTGAGCAAAAATGTGACAGGAACACAAAAAAAACCCACAGTTTAGAGTTATTAGTTTCTGTGTCTTTATATCTCTGCATACCTAAGTCCTTAGTTTATCTGTTCAGTTTACACGCAAAATCAAATAAAAATAGCTAAAAATATAAAAACTTGAATCTGTTTACTTAATGTTAACTTTGCATACAATAAAATCTCGTTGCTTTTCTGCTTGAAAAACTAGTCCCACTGTCTGTTTCACCTTTAACGCAAGTCGGTGGACTGCTGCTCCAGGACAGGTCCCACTGGCAGGTGATGATGTCAGAGCCACTGATATCATATCCTGGTTGGCACTGATAGGTCAGCACGCTGCCCCTCACAGGGGATGAGTGGGACGAGCTGATCCAGCCAAACTCAATTTGAGGGAGGGTAGGGCAGGTGTCGTTAGGCTCGACCTCTGCAGAACACAGAAGGACGGCAAATTTAGCGAGAGAAATGAAACCGCTTTGAGGGTCATTCCAGAAATGGAGGACATTTAGGTTTCAAAATGTTTGAAAAATAAACCTTCGCTTTTACAATTTTCTGCTACATATTCATCAGTAATAGGTAAGAAACTATCAAAGGCTTGATTTGCTCAGCTTACACATCAATGGTACCATTTTTATTCCGTATTTTATTTGTTGTTTGCTAACCCTACTCTAATCACAGTAACAGGGCCTGTGCTAATGTTAGCTTTTTCTCAGGAGTAGAAGGTAGATATTTAATCAGCTGTTCCTGCTGAGAGAGAGACAGAACAAACTTTCTTATGTAAAAAAAGTAAAGAAAAAGTAAAAAATAATTTGTGTTATCCTGATAATATACATAACAGTGTTGCATGAAGTAGAGTGAGAAATTCAATCAAGGCTGACAATTTTATGAAAATATGAAAAATAGAAGAGAGGACATAGCTTTGCTGTACTCATTCTTTTGGAAAACTGTTTGATGATGTTAATTAAAGCATATCATGTGATTCACTGTTTTCTTCTTCTTCTACCAGCTACAAAGGTTATGGTAATAGGGTTGTTGTGGGACACACGTTACAAAATAATTATTATTTAAAATATTATGTTGATTAAAAATGTTCTCACAATTACAAGAGACATCAATGAAAAAAATAATACACAAAAAGAATATTTGAATTTAATTTTAACTGTTTTATTTGAGATTCAATTTGGTCATCATCAGGGTGGGACAAGAGGAAAATGGCATTTTAGGGGGAAGTCCAGACTTATTTGGTATTTTAGAAATATTTTCAAACATTCTGTTCTCTTAGTTTTTCTTAGTTTTGGTCTCAGGGCAAGTAAATTGACACAACAACTGCATGTTTTAGTATTTTGTACATGGATTATTTGAAATTTGATGGGTAGGACGTAAAATGTCCTCCAATTCTGGAATGACCCTTGAGCTTTTTTTTTAGATTTTAAATGCAACGAAATGTGCTGACTCATGATTTTCACATGTTGAGCCACAATTAGTGAGTACACTTACCGCGATAATGAATGAGGAACCCCTGACTCAGGATGAAACTGGAATCATCTGGATCGCTCTGAAACTGAATGGTGACCTCGGACCCTCCAGACAGAACCTGGAAACGCACCCTGGAGCCCAGGTACTGGCCAATCACGTGGGACATGAGATCACGGCCGTCGAAAACAGTCAGCACATCAGTGTGTCGGATATTTAAGCTGAGGAGGAAAGACAAGGATATTAAAAGAGAAATGAGCTTTCACATCAGAGATATTCTGTTTTTCAAAGACAACCGGTCCACCCATCTGAAGCATTTCATTAGTCAGTGAGAGGAACACAGAACAAGGCAGGGGAGGTAGTAGATTATGGAAAACTGTAACATGATATTACCTTTCCCTATCTTTCATTTATTGCTTCATTTTTAATGCAATAAGACACAACTGACGTATGCACAAAACATATTCCGCAGAACTTGCATAGAATCTGTAATGTGCATCACATTGTAAATTTGTGTGAGATTAAAGAAAGATGACTACAGAATAGCAACAGCTGGAATTAGATTGTATATGCTGTATAGTCATGAACTGAATTCAATGCTGGATGCTAATTAATTTATGTCTACTAAAGCTGGAGTATTGAGGATTGTAGCAAGAATAAACTAGGTTTTTGAAAGCATACACGTGAATTGCAGATAAATTGCAAAGTTCAGGCGTGATTTTGTGAAATGCACTTTACTAAAACTGTAACTACAAGTGGTCCACTAAAGCTGATGCACTATCTTGGAACTGCACAAGCTTGATTTGTCAGACAGACAGGCAAACAAAAGGCAAAACATGCCTTAGTGATGAATAATTCCCTAAATATTGATTTAGGGTTGCAGTGAGAAGACGGCGGGTCATGTTAAATGCAGCTGACAGCACTCGTGGCACTGTTGGTCTTTCTTTTTTTATTTTTTTGTTGGGAAAAATGGTCCGATCCGTGACTCAAACGCCATGATCCAAGTCTAGTGTTTCTCCTAGCTGCAGGACTAATACACAAAAGAAAATGTAATTGTCACTTGCCTTGGCTAGCCCCGCCCCTTCCGGCCATCCACTCCACTGCCGGTGTGTCTCCAGTCTGTGAGGCTCCCTGCACCTGCTATAAAGACCGGCTTCACACGGCAGTGGACGTAGGATAATACTGCCTTTGTCACTAACGACGACGGTGCGACACTGAGCTTGGAGCAGCCTGCGTTTCCCCCAGCCGTCCTCCAGAGCAAGGATGTGGACCTTCCCAGATAGTGAGTAGGACTTGGACCTAGCCGTCCTCGGGAGGAGGCTGCTTCGTCGCTCAGCAGCTTGCAGAGCGGGAGGTTGGGAGTCCACATCCTCTCTCTATCTGACTGCCGCCTCCGGAGGAGCCTGCCTTCCCCCCTCCCTCTCAGGTTCTGAGGTCCTGGCCATAGTGGCGTTTATAGTTACTTGTATTAGTTTCGTGAATAAAACCTGGTTAATTTCGACCTGCCTGCCGCCTGCTCTGTGTGCTTCTCACTTTGGGTTCGCCACTCCCCCCGCACCGTAACAGTAATAGGAAAAGGACAATTAAACCTTGTGTCTACAACAGAGAGAGGGCAAACATACATTTGAAAATACTGTGATCAAACTGAGGGAGGATGGAGACCACAAAGAGAACAAGTGTGATCATGTTTACAGGTGAAACATGTAGGTTTATGTGATGCTGTAACATGTGGCTCCATTGCTGTGTTAACTCCAGCAGTCTGTGTGGAAGGCTCAAGTGATACTCAATGAAAGAATTCATTACAATTATCTTCAGCAGGCTGAATGTAATGATTTTTACAGTTTTTTTTACACTCCCATGACTGCCACAGATGAAATATTTTGCTCTTTTCAGAACCATAACATTTAATTTACTGATTGCAGTCAGGATGTAAAGAGACTTTCAATACATACAACAAACAAAATGCATCCTTGATAATTTGCATACTTCAGGTTTAAGGATTTTTTTGTAGTCAGTCACATGAGTGCTGTGATACTTTTACTCTGTGAGGCATATTTATCCATCAACATTTCCATTTGTTTTACCATCTTTCACTCCAAACCACTGGCCTGTTAGATGATGAGCTTGGTAGCATGAAGAGATTACTGTACACACTGAATAACGAAGAAGCTAATCTTTAGATTTTGTGACGAGAGCAGAGTGACCCCACCAACAACAAGCAGAGCTAAAAACACATGCAAGGCTTTTCAGGATTTTCTTTCTCACTTGCGGGTGGCATATCTTACAATGAATAAACTTTTTAGACATGAAACATACTATGAATGATAAAGACTGCCAAACTACACTTAGCTTTCCAGATGTTTGACTCAGTGTAATATTGAAGGCTTGCATTTAGACAACATTTATTAAGTAAATGTTACTCTATTTGCAGAGACACCTGATGTATATGTGACTACAGCACAATACCCATTTCCCAAAATCTGAAGATACTCACATCTGGACGTCCAGTTCGATGCGTTTCTCCTCATTGCCATGGATCTGCCACACACAGTCCAGCCCCTTGGAGTAGCTCTGGGGCCAATCAGGAGACAGAATGGTGCCAACGGGCTCAGTCAGCTCCCCTCCACACAGAGCTGACAGAATAGAGCAGAGACACTGGGGTGAGGACATTGAGAATTTTGCAATGATGAAGTTGCAAGAGAACTTGGAACAAGGAAAGCATCTGGAAAAGGATGGAGCAGAGAGAAAATAAAGAGACAATAAAGATTAAAGACATTGCATCATGAGTGCACATCCATCCTGCTACAACAAATCAAACGGTGGTTAACCTACTTGCAGAAGAATTAGTGAATGTGAAGAATGATCACTTTAACACTATTACCTCATTTCTTGACAACAAATATAGCAGCTTGTAGCGTGACACAACACAGACAGCAAAGAAAGTGTGTCAGTAGGGGAATGACGCTTCTGTTTTAATGTGCAAGTGCAGTTTGACTGTTTGGAGGCTATAGCTGACTTCACATAAATTGCCAGAATTGAGATAATGGGCACTAAACTTTCATGAACAGCTTTGATATCAACAATATCAGACTGAAGCAATCACCGGTGGATCCATCATCAACGACAGACAAACCCGCTACCACACATGGATGCTCAAGCCAGTCAGTCCTCTGACATCCCACCATTCAATTCTCTACATCACCGAGTATGAGAGCTGCTTGTGCTTCCCTGTAAGGAAAAACACAGCGCAGCATATGGCTTCGTGAATGTCTATGTATCACTTTTAACGCTTGGTTGAAATGATAGCACCTGTGTTTTCAGCCAGTCCTTGACCCAGTGCAAAGTCTCTGCCAGCTTTGTATCTATCACAACCTCTCAGTTTTCACAGCATGCTAGCAGATGAGCAGATGACACAGTCAGCGTGGCCACAACATCTTGAAGCTGCATGCGCTCGTCTTAACACAGTTCAGTCAGTTTGCATATTAATGAATGAAAGGACGTGCAAAAAAAACTAACAAAACTCCATGTGCTATCTAAATATGGATTAGTGACACATTCAGCTTTAGTTAAAATACAGAAATGAAGCCAAGAAATTAATAGGAAGAAGGACAACAAAGTTTGATAAGAGAAACAATTTGATTTCATAAACTGCTGAGAGAACTAAAAAATGTTTTTTGTGCAGTATAACTCAATTATATAGCAATAAATCATGAAAAGAAAAAAAGTTGAATTCCTTTAATTTACAATTATAGAATAAAAAAAAAAGAATCAACATATAGCTACAGCATTTTTGCACCTGATCTCAGGTGTTACCTACACTGGAGAAAAAAACCCAAAGGTGTTTATATAGATCAATATTATACTATTATACTGTACTATATTTTTAATTAGTTGCCACACTTTCCATATCTACTCTCTGTGATCACAGCCTGCAGTTCAACCACGCTCAGCAAAAACTTTTGTGACATGACTGTTTGTCAAAGCTGATCCAAGCTTTCGAGTTGAGTGAAAGAGTGTAGAATTTTTTGTTTTATACAGAATTTGATTATAGCAAATGGATTAATTTTTGGTGAATTTCAAAATGAGACATGTAGAATAAAGTGATTTGCATGAAATGTCCTGATTTTAACCCTCATCAGTACACCTGGGGTCCATGTAGACCCCAGGTGTACATAACTTTTCATATCTTTTTATTTGCAAGTTAGATTTTTCAGTCCCTTTACGTAGTTGTCAACCACCTAGTTGCCATCACATAAAGCAAAGCTTATTTGATTCCAACCAGGTTTGTGGTTCATATATAGAAAAATCATTCCGGGTCCATGTGGACCCCAGTCAGACCCCAGCCGGACTGTGCATCCATCCATTATCTGTACACCACTTAATCATCATTAGGGTCATGGGGGGCTGGAGTCTATCCCAGCTGACTCGGGGCGAAGGCAGGGGACACCCTGGACAGGTCACCAGTCTATCACAGGGCTACACATACAGACACACTCATATTCACCTCTACTGGCAATTTAGAATAATCAAATAACCTCAGCATATTTCTGGACAGTGGGAAGAAGCCAGAGAACTTGGAGAAAACACACGCATGCACAGGGACAACATGGAGACTCCATGGAAAAAGATCCAGGGAAGGCCGGGACGCAAACCAGGGATCTCCTCGCTGCAAGGCAAAAGTGCTAACCACCACGCCACTGTGCAAACCCCAGCCAGTCTGGGCATCTTTTATTTATCTATGTTTGTGTTACGTTGCTCTTGTGATGACTGCTTCAGTTGCATTGTGCTTCATTTCAATTCAGGAGTTCTTAGACTAATGTTGTAAGCGAAACATGTCAGTAATCATTAATAGTAATCATCTGAACTATGGCAATCAGTTTATTTGTACAACAGCCCAAAGCGTGACTAAAGTGCTTCACAGTGAAAAACAAGAGAATAACTCAACCAAACACAGCTACGCGTACAGTAACTTAAATCAGGACAATCACACTCACACTCACACTCACACCTGGACCTCAGTTCCAAAGAGAGCAGTTTTAATCAAAAGGATCATATATATGCTATTCTACTATGAACGATTAATGTCTCCTTACTTTATACCATCAGAGGTATAATGGGACATGTTAATTCCATTTCCTGCACATGATTCTGCACCAAAAATCACATAAGTATGAAAATAGTGAAAATGTTGTGTTTGCTCTTGAATAAAAACATCATGTCACCCAAGTTTCATTGTTTCTTTCATATTTGTATCTACAGATGACACAGGTATTAAGAAAATATATATTGAGAGGAAATGGACAAGTACAGAAATGTGAAGCAGATGAAATACTACTGGACCCCAAGTGTACAGATTAATAGATTTTGCCACGTGTACTGATGAGGGTTAAGCTTAAATTCGTTTGGTCAACACAATTCAGTTTGCATATTAATGAAGGAAAGGTCTTTCAAATAACTTAGAAACCTCCGCCTGTTATGTAAATATGCATTAGTAACACAATTAGTTTTAGTTAAATCCAAAAATGAAGCCAAGAAAGAAAGAGGAAGACAGACAAGGACAGCTTGAAACAAGAAGCAATTTGATTTCGACATGCTTATCTGAAATGCATTCAAAGCTCCATCCTGAAACTCACCTCTGCACACAGGCTCGCTGTCATTCCAGTGGGGATTGCTGGGGTCGACACACTCAATGGTACCTGAACCTTGTTCCATGACGAAGCCCGGAGAGCAGGTGAAGGTGACGGTGGTGCCCAGCTGATACGAGATGTCACTGCTGCTGAAGTTTCCATGAGGCATGTAGGGCTCCCAGCAGTGCTCATCATCGAAAGCTGAAAAAAGCAAAAAAAAAATTGACACAAAGCTTGTATGAATATACTAATCAGAGGTAGTAGCTACTCAGTCTGAACACCTAAGCAAATCTTAGTGTAAAATTGTGATAGTTCATCAAAATCACTTTATTACTCTGCCAAGGAACGGTGGAGTTATGTGATGATTGCTGTATGTTTGTCTGTCTGGTTGTCTGGGCATCAGTTTGTCTGTTTGTTAGCAATGTTACTCAAAAATGGACAAACAGATTTGGATGAAATTTTCAGGAGACTCAGAAATGACACAAGGACCAATTGATTAGATTTTGTCAGTGATGTGGATTTCTGTATATTTGCGAGATAGCGGCACGGTGTCACTATAGTAAATGATCACATTCTATAGTGCAGTGATTTCTGCCATGAATTGTTTTAAGATTTCAGCAACTGGAAACGATACAACGACTGAGCAGCCTTGGTGGAGTACTGTGCTGAGTGCTTTTCTTGTTCTACATGTCTTATTTAGAAAGTTACCAAAAATACCAAAAATTAAAATTTGCTTTAAATAGATTGTGTAAGAAATAGAAAAGTCTGTGCTTCTTTGTGCATCTGAGACACCATTAGTGACTCAGCTGCGACCAACAGTAATATGACAAAAAATGTACTAGACTGAACTGCATACTGTGTTAACACATAGCATTTCGGACAAAAGTATGGAAACAAATAATGTTTATTCAAGCCGTTTCAATTTCTATCGTTTTAGTCCACTTCTAGCTATGGTCATGCAGTTTCCATGGAGGTGCAAGACTTTATATTGCTGTGAGAAATGAGCCCACAGTGAGTAAAAATAGCCAGAAATGATTTCAGCGGGTTAAGCAACCATATTTATATTTAATTGAAGAAAGAGCACTGGAGCATTTCACTCGGAAGGAGCCAGAATCTCAAATCATCTTGGCAAGACAAAGCACAGGTATGAGGCGCTAAAAGCTTCAGTTGTGAGTCTCTGAAATATATCCCATTGAAACGTGGGCAGACAAAGCCTTGGTTTTTCTGAAGGGCTGTAGCCTCTTGAATGTCTAAATTATCCATAAATTAGAAAGGTCAACCTTTGACAAAAAAACAAAAACCTTTCAACAAGTAAAAACTTCAAGATTTTGAATAAATGGTAGTTTGCAGTAATTTAGTAATTAATCAACTTCTCTCCGCAGAATGCTGACCCAGATTTTCAGTATTTTACAAGGAGATTAGAAGGATGTGCAGCTGAATGTGCAGAAGACCTCATGCAAGCAAAAGGATATGAAGAGTCTCTCCTCACCCTCGTATCGCAGCGCCAGCAGCAGAGGGATGGAGGAGGAGTCAGCTGTGAGCTCCAGGTACAGAGTGGAGCTCTCACTCAGCAGCCCACGTTCTGGGACGTCATCCAGGTCCGAGTCAAAGAGCGGCAGAGACAGGGAACTGTTTCCACTGCGCACAATTAACCTGAGAGGAATATATCACAAAGACACCTAGTGGTGAGCTCCAAACGACAGAGATGCTATGATACGTGCCTGAATAAGGAATGTATAACTGTGCACGGACAGCAGGTTGAAGGAAAATCAACATAAATAAATTAACATGTAGGACACTGGTGTAGAATTAAACCATTTTTCCACCCAATAATGTGCAGTAACTACAATAACTAATTCTCTGTGTAATAACGCAAACATAAGTTCAAATATAGCTAAATTACTATTTATTGTATACTTATATTTTGATTTTATTTTTCTAGAAAATATTAAAGCCAAGTCTATATATCTTTTAAATATTTTCCTTAGAAGTAAGCGTATTTTACTTTGTATGTTTATACTTTTCTACTTATGTTTATATTTTTAGTACATTCCTACTTGTTAACTTAAATTTCTAAGGCTTTGAATGGGAGCAACTGTAATGTAAGCAATTTCCCCTCTAGGAGCAATAAAGCAATTTCTGATTCTGAAATCAAATTTTCATCAAAGTTTCCAGTAAGTGAGAAATTAATTTTAATGACTTACTTTATATATTTTTGGAGATTACATAAATAGTTTCTTTTACTTGTTCTCTTTTTTTATTTGTGATAATGGTACTAATGCTAGTGGGCAGTGTGTGTGTGAGAAATATAAAGAACGAGAATCAGCCAAACAATTCTATTGCAGCCTGTAGGCAACAAAGGGCAAAATACCATAATTTGTACAGCATTAAAGATAGAAGACAGCCTATTGTGTAAATTTTGAGTGTGAATTTGATCATTTTACCAATGTTTAACTTTAGAATTGTTAATTAAGCTAAACAACTGAACAATAATCTAATATCCGACTGTCCAGAATCTGTAAGAACATACTTGTCTGAGATGCCAAAACTAAAAATACAAGCCTTAATATTTTACAAAAAAGATGTCTTAAACAATGGGCATTCTTTACATTGACTTAGAAAGGTTCAGATAACATATTCTGTCATATGTAAACTAGACAGACAGATTGAAGCCTTGTAGAAACACAAACTTACTTATCATCATCTTCATCCAGTGCAATCCTCTCAAAGTGTAGGTGGAGTCTGTGTCCCTCTTTGGCTTCGATCAACCAGTGGCAGCTCAGATTATTTCCATTACTGTGGTTGCTGACAGATGGAGGAGGTGGAGACAGGATCCGTCCCACAGTAGCATTACGAATCCACCCTCCACAAGACACAGCTGAGAGAATAATAATATCCCACATATTATTTTACAAACTCCACCCCACTAATGAGCAAAAAAACCTCTCCAGTTTCGGCACATTTAATAGAAATTCATGTACGAACCAACACATTGAGGCTCAGGGGTGCTCCAGTGCGGCTGTGTTGTGTTCACACATGTTGCCACCTCATGGCCGCGAACCTGGAAACCTGGATCACAGTGGAAGTGGGCCTGACCTCCAGGGTGGATGTCCATCACTGTCACTCCGCCGCCCTCAGGGGACAGAGGGAACGGGCAGGAGAGCAGGAAGGCTGGTGATGGAGGTAGAGGAAAATAAATAGTTTCATTAAAGTTTCAAAGCAGCTTCTCTTGGTGATTTTCTACTCTCTGATCGTCTTTCTCACTTTCATCTACAATTTCATTTCCCCTGTTTCACAGTTTCGATGTGTCATTATTCCTGAGCATTGAGTTTTCCCTCCACATACTAGAAGTTATTCAGCTGGGTGTTAATCTTTAAATCTTGAGATGTTTGTGATGTCTTTCTTTAACACTCTGAACCCCAGGCAGATTGTTAATGTTTTTGCACCTTCTCGCTGTGTTTCTAGCAAAAATATAAAGTCCTGCTCCTCTATGGAAACAGCATAACCATGACTACAAGTAGAGAGAATTCCAACATGTATTTGGTGCAGTATAACAAAATCATATAGCAACAAAAGGTTAAAAAGAAAAGAAAATGTTGAATTTCTTTTAAAACTTGAATCAACATGTATAACATTTTTGTATGTGATTCTACAGACCAATATTATACGATTAAACTTTCATTTATATTTTGTTGCCATACTTTGGCCTTTTCTACCTGCGTAAGTACAGCCTGCAGTTCAGTCCAGCTCAGCCAAAAAAAATCTCAGAATTTTTGTGACTTGACTGTTTGTCAAAGCTGAACCACTTCTAGCACTGAAGTTGAGTGGAAGGGTGCAGAATTTTTTAAACTGAATTTTATTAAAGCAAACAGGATATTTGTGGTAAATTTCTAAATGAGACATGTAGAATAAAGTGATTTGCATGAAATGTCCTGATTTTGAGCATAAATTTGGTTGCATTTTCTGATTCGTCACAGATGAGTAGTTCAAAGACCTTTGGAAGGACAATTCTTCTGTTTTTAGAGTTTCATGGTGTAATTTTAATCTTAGCCTCCCCCATCACCACCTTTATAGACAGATTTGTCCCAGGTGACGTGGCTGAGCAGGTGCCATCTCCCTCCACTTGTCTGTTCACCAGCACCTGCATCGTATATCCTCCTTTTATGAAGATGCTACTGAAGTCTGATTACCTAAACCTTTCTCCCTTGATCGGAGCTGACTTAGGGGGAAGACAGGGGACATACTGGACAGGTTACCAGTCCATCGCAGGGCTACACAGAGACAAACAATCACACTAACATTTACACCTACGGACAATTTAGAATGACCAATTAACGTGAGCATGTTTTTGGATTGTGGGAGGAAGTCAAAGAACCTGGAGAAAACCCACGTATCCACAGGGAGAACATGCAATCTCCATGCAGAAAGATTCCAGGCTGAGAGGAGAACTGGGGATCTTCTAACTGTAAGGCAACAATGATAACCACCTAGCCTCTGTGCAGCCTCATTTAGAATTTTTTTTTTTTAATTTAAAGAGAAATCCTCTATGCTTCTGTGCTTTCTGTGTCTATGCAGGCTTTTATTCCAACCGCAGAAAACATTCTCTGAGTAAATCTGGTGCTGTATTCAGTTGGAAAGAAAACTTATATGAAGTCTTCATGGAAATCTTTTATCTCCTCTTCTATTCATCTTGTGGGTTCATTTACCTTGATAGTGGAGGCTGAACATGCCATGGTTGGTCTGTCGGAGGCTGCGATAGTGAATGTACACCTGGTTGGTTGTACTGCGAATCACCTGGCCCTCTTTCATCAGAGTCTCGTTGGCCAACAGCTCCGGTCCTGAACCTCCGTAGCCCATGATGGTCAGAGACTCGTCCTTAGAGAGGTTGGCCTTCCTTACCTGGAGGCAGAAAGAGAACACATGGATCCTGTTCTGTAAGCCGTCCTGAATAAATAAACATGTCAATCAGGAGTTTGTGAAATAATCCCACTGACATTGATACACATTTATCATGCAGAAGAAGAAGAAGACAAACTGATCATTGTTGCAGTCTGTTGATGCAAATGTTGCACCACTGAGATGAACACAAACAGCAGTTCTAAATGCAACCACATTTGTGTCTATATTCCTCTTTGTAATACAAATTCAGAAGTCTACATATTCCATTTAATTTTTGAAATATTCAACTTTATGGATTCATATTGAACTTTACCTGAATTTCCACACCATAACCCGCATACACAGTAATGCTGTAGGTACATTCCAAAGGAGAAAAAGACGACGAGGATGCAGGATCTGGTGACTCGACAACATCCTCCATTGCAGACAAAGTGGCATTGCATTGTACTGTAAAAAACGAAAAGAGAGAGTGAGCGAGAAAAGAAGAAATAAAAAAGTGTGTCGAGAAATATTTTTACAACTTGCACTACTGTTGAAAAGTTTGGGGTCACCCAGACAATTTTATGTTTTCAGTGAAAACTCAAACTTTTATTCATGTGCGAACATAATTGCACAAGGGGATTCTAATCATCAATTAGCATTTCAACACCATTAGCTAACACAATGTAGCATTAGAACACAGGAGTGATGGTTGCTGGAAAAGGGCCTCTGTGCCCCTTTGCAGATATTCCATTAAAAATCAGCCGTCTCAAGTTAGAATAGTCATTTACCACATTAACGATGTCAAGACTGTTTCTCTTGAGCACACCAGCTCGCCTCTGACTCAGATTCTGTAAAACTACTCGATGCTACATAGCAGCAAGTTAAGATACTGTAGTAATTCGCAATAATGATGCAGAAAGCTCCAACCTGCTCAATGCAAAGATTGGCTGTTTAGGTTTGTTACATATGAAATCCTGGGAATCTGTGCTTTTGGTTCATCATTGGTGGGAATGCTCAGCCATTTCGATTTCTCTTCTAGTATTTATGAACTTCTCGCATCCATCCATTCATCCATTATCTATACACCACTTAATTCTCATTAGAATCACGGGGGGGTCACTGGAGCCTATCCCAGCCGACCTTTGGACGAAGGCAGGTGACACTCTGGACAGGTCACCAGTCTATCGCAGGGCCACATAGAGACAAACAATCACACTCGCATTCACCTAAGGACAATTTAGAGTTACCAATTAACCTGAGCATGTTTTTGGACTCAACAGATATTTTTCCAGCCAGTCAAAGGATTGTTGGGATTAAAGTACACTGTAAACATGTATGTAGTCAATGTGGTCTCTGGATAATTCACAATTTGTACAGTGTGAAACGAGATGGGATTAGAAGGAATACATGATCATTAATTGGGTTATGAGTTATCATGTATTTGTTCAGCTTAAACACTCTATCAGACACTAAAACTGCAGATAAAATATGAAAACAAACCTGTAACCCATTTTTTTGGATGAGGACTTGAGATCAAATATAAGAGAGATGTTATATTCAGATCTTTTATCAAACTGGGTCTCCACTGAGTCTCTGGATGCCTCCTACACTCCTGATTATCTAAACTGAGTATTTATAAGGATGCCTCATCATCTGCAAAATCTTAAAACGCGTAGCTGTGTTTGGTTGTTTTGTAAATCAAGTGCAAGATTCTGCATCCACAAAAAATGACATTGGGTTAAAAAGTGAGCACATATTTGCCTTAAATATCCATATATTTGCATTTAGGCAGAAAATAGATCACTTAAATAGGATTACACATTCGTACAAGGCTTATATTTAGTAAATTTATTGTAAATATAGTCATCACCAACAGAAAGCACAGACAGTTTCATCTCATGTAAGGGACAAGGAGCGGCAAATTTCTGTTTCATCTTTGGATGTGAAATCTAAAACCAAAAAACCAACCTGACAGTCCGTGATAACTGGTAGTATTTGTAAGTAACTTTTCTAGACTGCATAACTTGCAGAAACTGCAAATCGTTTAAGCAGAATGCAATTATTGACCACCCTTTATAATATTAATGGCAGCAACAATTAAAGCAAACTGTTTATGCAATATTAAATGTTTTTTTGTTTTTGTCTCATGTCATTGATTAAACACTAAAAACTCATCTCTGTATATAAAAACTGAAATATCTGGAAGCGTTTTCCATGAAAATGATCCCTTCCAGCTCTGAAATAGCTTAGCTTTATCTGCATCACTGTTTCATTTAAAATGTGCAGATCTATGACGTCTCACCTCATGCACCTCTCCTCACTTATTGCAACTTGAGCACACCAGCTCACCTCTGACTCAAACACTATAAAACTACTTGATGCTCTATAGCAGCAAGTTAGAATACTGTAGTAATTCAAATTAATGATGCAGAAAGCTCCAACCTGCTCAATGCAAAGATTGGCTGTTTAGGTTTGTTACATATGAAATCCTGGGAATCTGTTTTTTGGCTCATCATTGGTGGGAATGCTCAGCCATTTTGATTTCTCTTCTAGTATTTATGAACGTCTCATATCCATCCATTCATCCATTATCTATACACTGCTTAATTCTCATTAGAATCGGGGGGGGGGGGCTTTTTTTCAGTTCATTTATTTTCATACCCAGCAATAATTTTTTTATTTGTTGTAACAATGACTAAAATGCATAACTAGAATTTGGATACGCAACTTTTCATGTGACAATGTGACCAGGGTCGCAGTGGAATCAACACTTCCCATTCACAACATTCTTCCAGAAAAAGTCCAGTCAGAGTTTGAAGTAATTATAGTCACAAAGTTCTATAGTTTTCAGGACTGATTTGGACTTAAACCAAGGTAATAAATAAGGAATTGGAATATGCACATGTGCTGACATCACTGTAATTCACAAAAAAAGCAATATGCATAAGCAATTTTTGTCTTGCCTTCAGTAAAATTACATAAATCTTCTATATGTGTATAATGTATATACGTAATGTAATATATTTATACACACACACACACACATACATATAATGTAAAATAACATGAAAAGGGCTAGAAAATGTATTTCATTTATGGAAAATTATATAATTTTCTGTTATTCTTACATGATTTCTTTGGTTGTCTTTTAGCAGTAGCTTTTTTAAAATAGTGTATTGACTGGTCGATTCACTGACTATATTAAATAAAAAACACAACGTTGAACTGCATCGTCTTCAGTGTATTCCTTCATTTCTTTGTGTCCCTCCAAAGGTTTCAGGCATGAATCCTGAAATGTATAAATAAAGCACCTAATTCCTGCAGAAAAAAGAACTAAAGCACAAACTCAGCATTGCTGCACTGATATCGTTACCAAACAAGACTAAAAATATTCCACCTTTAACGGTGCACTAGCAATCTAAAATCAATACCGGATAATGCATACACTACAAAATATAAATTCACATTAGTATCAGGTAATTGACTGACTCCAAAGATAAGATAAACTTTATTGATCCCTCAGTGGGGAAAATTTAAATGTTTCAGCGCGCTAGATAAAGATGAGGCATGAGAGGTGCAGAACAAGAATGACAAAAGTGCAATAAGGCTAAAGATGAGGATAAAATAAAGGTTTAATAAAGAACAATGTACAAGGCATGGTAAATTTACATATGAACATATGAATATATACACATATGACATGATGAATTGCCATCAGTATGTACGTACAGGTATGACATGTTGAATTTGCATATGAACATATACACATATGGATATATACACATGACATGAATAATTTACATGTGTATATATACAGATATGACAAGATGAATATGCATATGAATACATATGACATGATGAACTGACATGTGGATATATACATGACATGATATACGTGTATATATACACACAGGTATGACATGGTGCATTTACATATGGGTATATACAGGTATGACATGGTGAATTCATGTATTGATATGTCCACATATGACATGATGAATGTACATCATATATATATATATATATATATATATATATATATATATATATATATATATATATATATATATATATATATATATATATATATATATATATATATACACACACACACACACACACACACACACACACACAGAGGTACGACAATGAATTTTCAAAAGGGATATATACAAGTATGACATGGTGGATTTACATATAGGTATATACATGTATGACATGGTGAATATATATATCTAAATATGCTATCTAAAATGCAGTACTTTACACACACACACACACACACACACACATATATATATATATACATACATATATATATATATATATATATATATATATATATATATATAT
Organism: Amphiprion clarkii; assembly: GCA_027123335.1. NCBI lineage: Eukaryota > Metazoa > Chordata > Actinopteri > Pomacentridae > Amphiprion > Amphiprion clarkii. The sequence continues at coordinate 7,553,054 of CM049583.1, read as the reverse complement.
ATATATATATATATATATATAGAGAGAGAGAGAGAGAGAGAGATATGACATGGTGAATTTACATATTTATAGCTTAAACATGTGAATCAAGTCTCTACAGACTAGTTATGTAAAGTACTGCGTTTTTCTAAAAAAAAAAAACAAATACAAAGCACATGTCCATCTTTAGCTTTACCATTAACTCACATTGTAACATGTTGCTGTTCTTCAATGTTTTACGAAAGTTTCACCTTACCTTTTCTGTCGTCATCTTCTTGTTTTCCTCTCTTTAAAAGGATGCTGAGAGAGAAGCTGCTTAATTTGTGAATGGACGGAACGTGATTTAGTGCGACAAAAATCTGAGCAACCCTAAAGCAGCAGGTGACATTCTGGGTTACGTTTTCGAGCATTTCTTTATCGATAAACCACCGAGGCCCGAGAGGAAGCCAGATGATGGCATTCAAGTACCTGGCATGTGCATGGTGGTGATGGTGGTGGTGGTGATCAGAGTGGTGGTGGTCTCCTCCTCCATGGGCAGCGAGGACATGATATTCCTGGATCTGGTCTGGCCTGCAGCGGAAGAGGAGCTTAAAGCTGTGGTGAGGAGCCCCGGAGATATGGCCGTCGCTGTAGACTCGGTCTGCTCAAGTCGAGGTACAGCCTGTGTCGGGTTGGTGGTGGTACCTGCAGAGCCGAAAGGTTCAACTCAACTTGTGTCATCTCCGATAGACTACCAACCACACCACACTGCGGCACTGTTACCGAATTAGGTACCGTTACCAAGTAGTTGATTATTTGTCAGCTATCGTGAATTAATCCTCTGCTATGTTGTTTACTGAATCATCCGTTTGAGCATCTTTTAAAAGAAAAAAACATTTAAATTCTCTGATTCCAGCTGCTATGTTGGTTACTGAATCACCAGTTTGAGCATTATTAAAAAGAAAAAATGTTTAAATTCTCTGATTCTAGCTTCTTAAATGTTATTTTTAGCTTTCTTCACTGCTCTGTGACAGTAAACTGAATATCTTAGGGTTTATGCACAAAACAAGACATTTGAGGACGTCATCTTAGGCAATAGGACACAATGATCGACATTTTTGACCATTTTCTGATATCGTATAGATGAAAAAACACTGTGATTAATCTAGAAAGTAACTGATAGGTTAATCAACATGAAAAGTAAACATTAGTTGCAGCCATAATATGACGATGGCTTAATTTAGATCTGATATTCTGCATTTTTCTGATTACGTATTAGTGTCTTTCACCATTTTTAATTGAAATCCAACCACATGAATGCATTTTAAAATGTGCTTTTTTGGCCCTGATGAAGCCAAATGTCTTGACACTCTGGTCACTCTGACTAGTTACACATGATAAGCAACACTCTAACACTTTTAATTAAACATATCTTAAAGATTTTGAAAAAGTTATAGGTTGGAGTATGTGTTATTCTAAATTCTGACACCAACATTTTCATATTTACTAATATAGCAGTCCCTTTGACTACTAGTAAAGTGTATTGTAAACCCCATATGGTTGAACCCTATCTAAAGCCATAAAGCTCTGTGTTATGTACCTGTGCCTGCAGGAGCCTGTCCTAAGTATTCTTTACTCTGCAGGGCAGCATGGATCAGGTCTCCCAGTGGGTAAGAATCTGGGGTTGATGTTGGTGGTGTATCAGGCTCAGGAGTCATAAAGCTCATCCCTGAAATAACCAGGACCAGTTACTGCTTTTGTCACGTGCACCAACATAAAAACAAGTCTAGCAGGAGAAGCAAGCACACAGAAACGACCAATTTTACAGCATGTGAAATAAGGCGAATACTGCATAATTGTGGCAGATCAAACACGCACGAAACACAAACTGTTACCTGAAACGAGGTGGATCATAGTGACAGACAGCACCACAGCAAGGCGTGTGAACCCCATGGCTTTGGATGGAACTGAATGACCTGAGAAGGTTAAAGTGAGCAGGTCGGTTAGTGGACTGTTATGTAATCATATAAACAATTACTGTCGCTTGCAGGTTACTGTAATGATTATTAATAGCGTATAATTAGTGCTAGAAGCACAGAAATCACCCATGATGGCAGCAGCGGTGAAGGATAACAAATTATTAGACAGACACTGCAAATTGTCTCTCAGCTATGATCATATGTTTACATCACACGGGCCACAATGACTCGGATTAGGAGATCACAGCGATGATAGGCTACTGAAGAGCTCAACTCAGTCAATCTGTAAATAATCCATTCATTTATACAGCACAGAAGCACAGGCCTCAGATTATTATAGAATATCTGTGCAGCTCCGGGAGAAAAGAGCATCGCGCACGGTTTAAGGTTAGATATTCAGGCTCCCCCTTCTGCATTTCCTCACCCAAATCTACAACAACACGCCGAAAATGCGCTATTCCAAAATTGAGCAAAGCAGCCCACCTTCCCCGCAGGTGCACTGGAAAACCTTCATGAGTGATCGGCCTGCTAGTGGTGAGAAACGAGTCAAAAAGCTCCTCCGCTGTCATTCGAGGCGTTTCCTCGGTGAAAACAGCAGCCGTGTTGTGTGACAGAATGATGGGGCTGTAAGAGGCAGCATCACTCGCACCTCCCCGGGCCCTTTGTGCGGAGGATGATTTTGACATCAGTCATCACCACTGTCAGACCGACGAGCATCTCTGCAGCGCTGAACGCTTTCCGCCGCTTACCTTCGTCTTCCAGGCCAACGGGATGCGGTCTTTTATCTTGGTGGGTATCCTGTTGCTTTAGGCCGAAAGCGCGGCGGGGTTTGTGCTGGTGAGATGCCCCTAGCTGGTTACCGTGTGCTTGACGCATTCGGCTATGATGTGAGGGCATTTGTGTGGAGGCTTCAGGTGCGCCCTAGCGGCGGGACGCGGTCATTGCAGCGACGCACGGCGGCAGCTCTCCACATTTTGAGCGCTGGAAGAGCGTCCGCGGACACGGGTGTTGGAGACTCAGAGCTGCGCGGTGTTATCAAGGTAACCTGACAGGAATGTGACAGGCAGCACGCAGCAGGGTGAAAATACTGTATGTTTGCTCGTTGAAAAGGTCTGCATGTGCCACACGGTCTGCATGGCGGAAATTTTTTGCGCTGCGCTTTCCTGGAATGGGTGGATGTTTGCGCTAAGATGGAACGCGGACCGTAAACATGAGCTGTGGGGGCTGCCGGTGCAGAGCCAATGCAAAATGCATGCTAGAGGGACTCCATTTATGATGCCTAACGGGGCTGCAGCCGGTGGCGTTTCCAGCAACATCACCCACACCGATGCACCCCCGAAATGGAATCCGCTCGAATAAACCCACGGGGAGGAAAAGCCCCCCCACCCACCCTCCACGCGTGTACATGCACACACACGCGCACTCGGACGTGCATGTATTCATGTTTTCTGCGGTGTGCGTAACAGTATCTTTGTACAGCTCACTGCGTTCTCTAAACACACAATTAAACTGGGTGTAAATCAGTAAATATGAACATTTATTTTACGAACAGTTTTAACCCTTTGAAACCCAGGCACTTTCCTTTTCTTATTGTTGCTTCTGCCACATTTTTTTTTTCTCACTGTGGACTCATTTTTCGTTGAAGTAAAAAATAGAGAAAAGAGAAAAATATATTCTGAGCAGCACAACAAAATCAGAAAGCCATAAATCGTTTTTTAAAAGGAAAAAATAAAAGTTGAATTTCTGTTTTTTTTCAAAAAGTGAAAAAAAAATGGAATCGACATGTACAACGCTTTTCCCACAGGTGTTACCACTACTGAGAAAAAAGGTGGCTCTGCATATTATAGCTACTTTACTACTAATATTTTTCAAACCTCTGCAAACTGTTTTCACAGTACTCTGCACATCAAGTCTAGTAAGATATTTCACCTTGCTGAACATATCTTCCAACAATCTGTTCCTTCTAGACTGTTTTTGGAGCCATGCTGTATATGTTATGACTGATATCCCTTATTTTGCTCTCAGTCTCTCTAATTTGTTTCCATACTTGCTCTGAGTAAACACAGCCTGCAGTTCAGTAAAATAGTTCCTATATTTTGGTTGCATGACTGCTGGTTGCATCTGAATGTATCGTGGCTTCTCAGTTGCAGTTTTTTTTAAATGAGACGTGCAGAATAAAGTGATTCAACGTAATTTGGTTAATATTCCAGATAAAACCATGTCACATGTGATTTCTTCAAGACCTGTCGAAAATGTTATAAACAAAACATGCATTATAACCAGTCTGAGTTTTGGATTCAAAGGACTAATGCTGTCTCAGTGCTTAAATAATAATTACAAAGTGATTTATTTTTGCTTCTGTTTTGTTTCTTCTTGACTACAAACATGTACACTTTGGTCAACTCTTGCTTTTAAATGGGCTGTATAAATAAACTTGCTTTGATTTTAGTAAAGTGCTGACAAAATGTTTATACTGTGGGTGAAAAATGTTATTTAACTGTGTCAGCAACTACAGCTAAGACTATATGATCAGTTTTCCTTTTCAGCTAACAGAATAAACAGCACTGTACAATACAGCACTCAACAGTAACTCTGTATAAAAAGAACCATAATTGAAAGTTTATTTTATAGAGAAAAATATTGAAGCAGAGAAGACTTTGTAGACCTATCCATGGCTAAGAAAAAAAAACTAGTGGGTGCTTTAAAAAGAATAAACTGATAGTTAAATAGTGCAGCTATAAAGCCTTGATATGACTTCACATCACTGCCTGCAGTGAATCTTCAGCTGCATCCACAGCTAGTTTGCTCATAGAACAAAGGGTCCAAGATCAGCACTTACATAACAACACGCCAGTTTTAAAGACAACTAAACCAAAGGGTCAGCGACTCTGATTGACAAGTGACCTGAATGTTTCACTAATTTCTTACAAGTGCATGCTGGGACACGCCTAGGTCCTCCGTGACCTGAAAGGGGATTAAAGTGAAGAAAGTAAATTAATGAGTTGTCTGTTTGAAACCGGGACAGTTCATCATTTCCTTTAGACCGTGTGTGTTAAACAAACCACTCTTGCCTCTGCTAAGATCTCCGAGACTTGGAGAAATCAAAAAATGTCTTTGGACACAAGACAAGACCTCTTTCTTGTTTTTGTTATGTAAATTCAGAAAAAATATCACAAATTATAAACTTGTATAAAAGTATGGCTTATACAAACTGCAGATTCATTATAACATTTATTTTAGTTCAGTAAAAACATACACTACCATTCAAAAGTTTGGGGTCACCCAGACAATTTCAAGTTTTCCATGAAATCTCACACTTTTAATCATGTGCTAACATAATTGCACAAAGGTTTTCTAATCATCAACTAGCCTTTCAACACTATTAGCCTCTGTATCCCTATGTAGACATTCCATTAAAAATCAGCCGTTTCCAGCTAGAATAGTCATTTACCACATTGACAATGTCCAGACTGTATTTCTGATTAATTCAATGTCATCTTCATTGAAAGAAAATGCTTTTCTTTCAAAAATAAGGGAATTTCTAAGTGACCCCAAACTTTTGAATGTTAATGTAAATTGATTTATTTTTTTTTACAGTGCTTTGCCATATTGCACACATACTTGCATCACTATAATCTCTCATTCTGTTTCAGTATTTTTAGTGTCTCCCGAATCCAAAGGATGCACTGGTCAATGAACACACTGCCGCTGCCTCCGTATGTTGAGCTCGGCGTCCATTCACTGAGTAGCCTCCTGTGGCCTGTCCTGCTCTTGTTTCTGTGGCACTGCTACCGGATGGGCTCCGATCTGCCGATCCCGGGCCATACACATGCTGGAAAGCTCAAGTCGAGTTCCAGACGCTCCATGCTGTCCCGTAGTGGGAGCTGCATTGGAACAAAGTGCAGTGCACGATCCAAGCTGTCGAGGAGCGAACAGATTACTCCCTTTATTTCCATGGAAACAGTGGAGGATGAGGAGCAGGGACAGAGCTACCTCACCCCAGTGCTGAGTCATGCCTTGTTCCCTGCCCAGGCATCTGCAGAAGCCAAGAAGCTGTACACAGCACTGCAGGAATATGCCAAACGCTACAGTTGGGTGGGCATGGGACGCATTCACAAGGGCCTCCGAGAGCAGGTGAGTCTGTTCCTGGCACTTGTTCCTGACAGTGAATCTTGGATCGATGAGATGTTTCATCCTAGTTCAAGAAGTGCCTTCATAGCATGTACAGCTGCATAATATTGTGTAAAAGCAGTCATAATTACTCCTCATTTGGATCCATTTTTTAAACATTATCAAGACATAATCATTGATTTCTCATTGTTCTCCTCTCAGGTCAGACTGAATGATCTCTCTGCTATACAGAAGCCTCATCTCTTCTTCCTGCCAGATGTCCCAAGTGTTCCTTTCTTCCCACGCGATGCGCATCGACATGACATTGAGGTCTTGGAAGCAAACTATCCTGCAATTTTGGCTGAATTCAAGGGTGTTTATCAGCGTGGCATCGACTCGAAATCAGGCTGGACCAGTTTAGGACCAAAGGTACATGGAAAGGTCTTTTAGGCCCACTGTGAGAACAGGGCAGTGCACCTTATATCTGAAACTAGATAGATCCTTAGTAGCTCCATGTAACACAAAACTTATTTAAGTTTAAACCTCAGAGGTACTATATTACAGTAAATGTTCATACAATGTGGTTAGTAGAAATTTTCTGACATCAAACTTATGTGATTTGAGAAAATATTAATGGAAAATTAATGGCATAAAAACCTGTATGTAAGGTGCCACATACACAAAAGTAGAATATTAAGATAAGATGAAAGAGTTTTGACTATTTTTAACCTGTTAAAGATACTTAACAGCAGAACATTATGCAGCGGTTAGCATTTTCTCAAAACCAGGTGTTTTTTGTTTTTTTTCACACTGGTGTTCAGAGAAAGTGCATGAATAATCCGTCATGAACAAAACAAGCTTGTGGGAGTTTTCTCTCAGATTGCATCAAATAAAATTGACCTGCTGAGATGAGATGGTGTAATATTTCATCAGCTGGAACTGAAGCACCTTGAAGGCTTCTGATAACATTTCAGTCATAAATGTCACACAAGCTTCCTTACTGACCACATGCGGACCTTTTGTGTAGAGAGGTGGACATGAAGCACACAACATTTTGTTTTTCTGTTTAGTTTTATAACTCCTGTGTCTCCAGAGAGAGTTGAACTTCTTAAAGTTACTTGTCTGATTAAAGCGTGCAGGCTTTTGAAAACACATTAAGTTTAAAAAAGCCATCACCTGTCAGAGGTTCTTATATACAGAGGCCATCTTGTCCTAAAGGTCAGACAGGGGGCATGCCTTTAGAGCAGCTCTTTTATTGGTTTACTGAATAATCTCAAATATTATTGGCTGATAGATGCATTCTGACTGGAGAGTTTAAACTGGAAAGGTTCCCTATGTATGAGTGTACTGGGAGATGGAATGGTTTGTTCAGAAGGCAGCACTGCTAGTTGTTGGATGCAAGTTTTCTTACTTTCCTTTTTTTTTTCTTTTTTTTTTTTACCTTTTCAAGATTTGCTATTTATTTGAGAACTGCAAATAACAAACTTCCTATTTTCAGGACCTTTTTTTGACACATGCCTCTCAAAACAGCGTACACTTCTCCTTGTGCTCATTTTGGCATATTTTGAGTGCAAATGTCAAATATTGTATAGCTTTTCCCTTACCTATTGATAAATACATTTTGTATAGATTTCAATTTATGATCCTAGTCAATACTATAACATACTGGCAGTGCAACTAACCATTAATCTGTTTCTGTAAACTTTCCTCTGAAGTTTTTTTTTTTTTATCTGCAGCATCAAAAATTTGGGTAATTTTAACTGGCTGACATCGCAAATTGTAAAAACATTTAAGTAAAGCACAGACCCACCTCAGATTTTTGATGTTATTAATTAAATGAAAAGGTAAATATTAATATTCTGTTTAACTCTAATGTTCCTATTCCATCTGAGTCTGATGTTAAATGCACATATTTGTGTGTTTCAGGGGCAGGCAGTGTTTTCTTTGTACAGTGCAGGAGTCTGTGTGGCAGGAAACTGTCGCTCGTGTCCCTGCACGTACAGGACGCTTCTTTCTCTACGTACGTTTATAAGCAGCAACTCATTGGGATCTGCTGGATTTTGGCTGTTGGGACCCGGAGCGACGCTGGGGAGCTCGTACGGACCCACCAACACTCGCCTCCGGTGTCATCTCGGTACATAAACGAATTACACTCCCTGAGGTTTATCTGCATTTATGTAATTCATACTAATCTGAAAGATCCTTCATACAGTAAAGTCAAATCCCCTGCAATGCACTCAATTGCAGAGATTGGTCCTCTAAATCATGTTATGACATATGTTTCCATGAAATTCACATGCACTTTGTGAAAAATACCTTTCAGGCATATTAAGGTGTAACATATGTCTTCTCAGTCACCCAGGTCATGCTACTCCTCAGAGCTTCAGCAGAAGCTCTGAGGATTAGCATGCAGCTGGAAGCAGCTGGGCTTCTCTTTTTTAATTCTTGATGTTTCACCTCGCAACCAAAAAACAAATTCAGTTCTAACAGATAAGGAGCCTCAGAAATATATCTTCACTTCCAACTCACATGGCTAAAGTGAGTGGTCGTGAAGCTACAAGGTCAGGGCTGACTTTAGACGTTGCTGGTGGTGAATCTTCCTCAAGACTGCATTGTAAGTATCTGGTAACTGATGTTGTAAATGTTCCAGTTTAACATAGATAGCTTCCTCAACTCCTCTCTCAAATCATTTGTCTTCATTTACCCCATCAGTCAATGAAACGTGTTCAGTACCAAACAAGACCAGTTGAGTTACTTTCCACTGAAGCTCTTAGGAAGATATAAGGGTCATTCCAGAATTGGAGGACATTTGGGCTTCAAATTTTTTTGAAAAATAAACATTTCTCTTTTACAATTTTTCTGCTGCATATTTATCAATACTAGGTAATAAACTGTCAAATGCTTGAATGGCTCAGCTTACATGGTACAATTTTTTTTCATGTTTTATTTGGTTTTTGCTAACCTTACTCTAGTCACAGTAACAGGGTTACTGGGGCTAATTCATGCTAATGGTAGCTTTTTCTCAGGGGGAAGAAGCTAGATATTTAGCTAACTGCTACTGCTGACCAAGAGGACAAACTTACTTATTTAAAAAACGTAAAGAAAAAAGTAAAAAGTTAGTCTCGTCCTGATAATATGAAGTAGAGTGAGACATTCAATCAAGACTGACAATGTTTTGAAAATCTGACAAATAGAATTGAGGACATAGCTTTGCTCTACCCCTTCTTTCGGAAAACTGTTTGATGGTGTCACTTCCAGCATTTCATGTGATTCACTGTTTTCTTCTTCTTCTACTAGCTAAAAAAGTTTATGGTAACAGGGTTGTGTGCATGTTGTGGGACACACATTTCATGCATAATTATTATTTAAAATATGATGCTGATAAAAAAAATGTTCCCACAGTTACAAGAGATGTCAATGGAAAAAATTAAACCAAAAAAAAAGGAGATAAAAATTTAATTTCAACTGTTTTATTTGAGATTCAATTTGGTCATCAGAGAGGGGGGACAAGAGAAAATGGCATTTTAGGGGGTGCTCCAGACTTATGTGGTATTTTTAAGAATATTATTAAACATTCTTTTCTCCTATTTTTTTTTTTTTTTTGATTTTGTCTCAGGACAAGTGAACGTACACAACAGCATGTTTTAGTACTTTGGACATGGATTATTTAAAATTTGATGAGTGGGACATAAAATGTCCTCTAATTCTGGAATGACTCATAACATGTTGTAAAACCGTGAGGAACTCCAACACAACTAATGACTGTAGGATCACTGACAGAAATACTCTATGTGAATTAGCAATACAAATTTAATGAAGTTTAGCGGCAGAGAGCATAGAAATACTGTAGGATTCACACTGGTTTAAGAGCACCCATTTAACTGTTGTCAGACTTTAGCAGACCAAAAAGAAGTAGGAAAATAGCCTGCTAAAACCCTAAACCACTGCTTAATGCGAAGCTTTTTGGGTCAGGAGTGGAGTGCATGTCCCTCCGGTCCACTTTGTACTGCGATCCGTCTGACTTTAATCCTCTCAGTTTTAAGCACAAGCAGGCTTGGATTGGGAGGGGAAATAATACTACTTTGCAACCAAAGTTGGAAAAACAGACATTTCACTCTGACTTTTGTAGGTCTGCAGACTCCAGCGCTGTGTGAGCTGGTGGTGGGAGGAGAGCCTCAGTGCTGGTCAGAGGGTCACTGCCTCCTGGTCGATGACTCCTTCCTTCATACCGTCTCTCACAAGGGTCAGTGAATCACATATATGGAACATTTTATTGTAATCTATCATCCTACGTCATATTTCTGGATTAATGGCAGTTTATTGCACATATTTATTTCTAAAAATGGAAGTTGTTTGAAACAAATCCTAACATTGCACTTTTATTTTTGCTCCTATTTGCATTCTTATGATCAAAAATGATTTTTTTTTAAAATTTTCTTTTTATTGAACATTATAAAATACATTCCACATACAGCTGGCACATAATGGCTGAGTTTTTTTCCTTTTTTCTCCCCGTCTCTCCTCCAAATGCAGTATCTTTAAATTAAACATGACATTCAAAAAACAGAAGAAAATATAAATAAATAAAAAACAAAAGAAAGCTAAAGACCTCCTCATTCTTTTACTTTAAATCGAATTAAAGAATGACCATTCCTTTCCAAGTACACAAATGAAATTATGCCCAAGACTTCGTGGTTCTTTGCATTCCACCATACATTTTACCTGGTTAAACTAACAGACTTTTACTCTGTTACCAATGCAGCGAATATAGTAAAATAAAGTAAATAAACAAGTAAAATAGACAGGAACAAACATTCCAACTTTTGTAGCTATAAACTAGGGGTTTTTTTTTCCCCACAATGTACATCTCAGATAAAATCAGACGTAATCGGTTTTATGCACTCCCTCCAGTTTTCCCACAGTCTTTTAAATCTATCCACCTCCAGTCTCAGAGAAAAAGTTAGCTTTTCCATCACATATATATTGTGCATTACCTCAATCCAGTCCTCAACCTTAGGTACCTCATTCTTCATCCATTTTCTGATTATTTCTTTTTTTGCTTGCAATCAGCATTATTCTATAAATGTGTTTGTCCCCAAATCTAGTAAAGTTTATGTCCAATTTCCCCAGATATAGTACCTCAAATGTACATGGAAGGTCTACCGTCAGTATTTTATCCATACAATTCTTAAGCTCCTGTCAGTAGCTACCAATGGAGGCACAACCCCAGAATACGTGGAAATGGTCAGCTTTATCAGCTCCACATAATCTCCAACACTTTGTTTCATGATGCTTTGTGCTGGTGTTCTAAAGAGTCTTATGATGTTCCCATGTTCTCTCCATGATAAGGAGCAAGTTGTTCTCCACTGCTGTTCATTTATCTCTTCCCATTCATCCACTGATATGACAATATTTGCCTCCCTCTCCCACCTCTTTTTTTATATACACCGTGTCATTTCCCTTTAAGTCTTCCACTCGGTTATATAATTTTGAAATCAATTTATTTCCCAGTTTTGATTCATATGCTGAAGTAAACATCTTAATGAGTTCTAACCCCTTCCCCCCAATGGTTTCCCGAACTAGAACACACAAGTGAGCACGGTAAGCAAGAGCATGAGAATTGAGAGCTGGAACAAACTGGGCCAATAGTAACGATGGTAGCTGACGATCTGGCGAAGTGGAGAGGCAGCACCTGGCTTTTATGGAAGAAAGGTGTAGATTGAGAGACACTCCCACCTGCTAGCCGAAACTGCTGATTGTGATTGACAGCACCTGTCCACATACCACACGCCACCTGATAGAGAGAGAAAGAAAAGAATCTGCCCCTACTGGGCAGCTGATGTTGAGGGTGTGACACCCTTATTGTTTGCTCTAGATAATGCCTTAATTGCACTCACCCGCATTGATCCGGATTCGTTAGACTATATTGGTCTTTTATCTCTTGAAAACTTTTAATCTCCTTCTTTCTTAAGAGCTCCCAGAGTATCGTAGGACCACTGTCCCAATTTTTAAAACTCTTCTCTGTTCTATTTGGTATGAATTCGGAATCAAATCCAATCCATCTTAATAGTCTACTTTGTATTCTCAAGTCATTTTTCACAATTGATTTAAACCAAATCTTCAATGATATATCCAACCATGGACTTGTCCCTTGTTATCTCAAGTCGTTGTCCCCTATTATAGCCTGTGTAGGAACTCCATCTGTTGTGCTGGCCTCAATTTCTTTACATCTTGCTGAGTAGGAAGGGTTGTATGTATTCAACAATATTCTTATTTGTGCGGCTTGATAATAGCTCTTCAGGCAAGGAAGTGCTAGCCCTCCTTTGTTTTTTGGTAACTGCAGTGTTCTGTACCTGATCCTCGGTCTCCGCCCCTGCCAGATATATCTAGAGATCATTTTATCCCATTCTCTGAATTCATTTTCTGTTACCTCCACTGGTAGACTCTGGAACAGGTACAGAAGCCTTGGCAGCATATTCATTTTTATCACCTCCACTCTTTGTGTAATGCTCATATAAGGTATCAGATTCCATCTGCTAATGTCAGATTTAATTCTGTTGAGCAACGAATCGTAGTTGATGGATTTTAATTGTCCTAAATCTTGAGGTAGATTAACTCCCAAATATTTTATTAATTTTAAATCCCAGTTGTCCCTAATCGCTTGGTTTGGTCTGTAGTTGAACGCAATAACCTGAGATTTCTGTATATTTAGTTTGTAGCCCGATAGATGACCATATTCTGTAAGGGTTGTCATAAGTGCAGGGATTGACATATTCGGCCTCGACAAATATATTAATATGTCATATGCGAATAATGCTATTTTTTGCATCCCGCCCCCCATGTCTATCCATGTTATATTTTCATTTTGTTTTATCCAAGTGCTCAGGGGTTCCAGATAAATGGCAAAGAGAAGAGGACTCGCTGAGCAGCCCTGATGGCAGCCTCGTTCTAATGTGATAGATTTTGAAAGACTCCCATTGATCCGGATCCTACAGGGCCTGTATGACCTTAATAAATGTCTCATGGAAATGAAACCGCTCCAACACTGTACATAGGAAACCCCACCTGACGGAATCAAAGGCTTTTCCCGGATCTATTCCCACCACTACAGTCTCGATCTGATTTTTGATTACATGTTGCATTACGTGTAGGGTGCGCCTGATATTGTCTTATGTCTGTCTTCGTTTTATAAATCCCGTCTGGTCTAAGTGAATTATTTCTGGCAGAATTATTTCTAAACGTCTTGCTAAAATAGCTGTAAACAGTCTATAGTCTTGATTAAGGACACTAATAGGTCTATAACTGGAGCATTCCTGCTCATCCTTTCCCTCCTTCGGTATTTCAGAGATAATGGCTTCTCTCCATGAATGGGGAATTTCTCCCTCCTTCAACACCCAGTTAAATGCCTTCCGCAGAAGTGGGATTAATGATACCTTTAGCGATCTGTACCATTCAGCGGTATACCCGTCAGCACCCGGCAACTTGTTGGCCTTAAGATTTGAGACTGCTTTATTTATTTCCTCATCTGTAATTTTGGCAGTCAGAGCCTCATTCTGATCTTCTGTTACTCGTGGTAAATTTAAATTGTCTAAAAAATTTTCCATGCGGGATTTATTACAAGCCTTAGGTTGAGCATATAGATTTTTATAGTAAGCTTCAAAGCACTTTTGAATTTCCTGTTTAGTCCACTGTTTTTTTTGTATGAGGGTCCCTTATTTTGTAAATATTGTTTTTTTCCTGCTGTTTTTTCAGTTTACATGCCAACAATTTAGTTGATTTACCCCCCACTTCATAATATCTTTGTCATGTGAACAGTAGATTTTTTTGGATCTCCTGTGCATAGATCTCATTTATCTCTGCTCTCTTTTTTTTTTTTAATTTCCTGATTTATGTGCCCTTTCAATCTGTCCTTATGCTTACTTTCTAGTTTTTTTAGGTCTGATTTTACTGTGTCAAGTTTTAACTGTCTAACCTTTTTTAAATATGCTGTTTTGGCTATTATCTTCCCTCACTATTATCGTTGTCTTCTATATATGTCTGAAGTTCCTTCACTATTTCTTCTTTCATGTGTCCTTTTAATATATTTGAATTTAATCTCCAGATTGTTGTTTTTTTTGTCGCTCACCACACGTAGTGTTAAATGAAGGGGGCAGTGGTCTGATAAGTCCATTACTCTTATATCACATTTTTCTACCCGATGCATATCTTCATTATATATCAAGAAACAATCAGTCCTCGAGTATATGTTATGTGGGGACGAGTAATAGGTATAATTCTTACTCATGGGATTCAGATCCCTCCATACATCTACAATTCCCAGTTCAGACATCAGAGCTTTAATTTTTTTATATATTGCACTTTCTTGTATTCCACCTGCTGAGGAGTCTAGCTGTGAGTTAAGTCTTTGGTTCACATCACCTCCAGTAATCAAAACTCCCTCTGCCTCTGATGTCATCAGGTCAAACATCTGTCTATAAAATCTCCAATCCGAACCTGGTGAAGCATAGATATTAAGAAAAGTTACCACCTCTCCCTCTAATTTCCCCTTAACCACGATAAACCTTCCCTCCTTGTCCCCTGTAACAGATATTTTTTCAAATGAAATCCTCCCAGAAATTAGAATAATCACCCCTCTCCGGTGTCCTGATTTGTAGGAGGCAGAGAATATTTGGTTATAACCATTCCTCTTAAGCTTTGCATGTTCCTTTTCCATCAGGTGGGTCTCTTGTAACAATATCACCCCAAATCCTTCTTTTTTCATCGTACTTATTATCTTACTCCTTTTGGTTTGGTTGAGTACATCATTTACATTATATGAGGCTAATTTAATGCAGTTTTTGGGTGTTGTCATTTTTCTCTGTTTTCCTGCCTTGTGTCTCTCTCCTCTCCTCCCATTCATGTTTAACCCTTTTGCTACAGAAACAACAATGAACATTAAACAACGTATAACAGAAGTTTAACAAAGAACAAGATACAAAACAAACTTAGTTAAGTGAGGTCTGATTATTGACCTTCTCTGAGCTCTGATGTTCTGTCCGCTCTGAGGGATGTCCTCTGCTCCCGATGAGCAGGGGGCCCTCACTAATAAAGTCAGTATTGTTCATAAGTCCACAACAGCTTTAGGTGCTGCCCCGACTTCCATAATTTATGGAGGAAAAGCTTTTCAACCAAAACCCGGATAAATCACCACAATCTTGAAAAGATAAAGTCCCAGTTTCTCACCTCAGTTATCCTAATAGACTTAGGATATTTCCTGGAAACAGTCTAATCTTTACCTTAGAATGTTGTATTTCGTCAGTTATCCCGGTCTGTCCTGAAGGCTTGCAATTTCTGTTTGTACCTCTGCTGTGTCTCCGTTGTCCCGTTAACATTCTTCGCACAGCTCATTGTCCACATTAGCCACTTGATGCGCTCTACCCAGTTCGCCACCTGTTTCACGACCTTCACCTGGAGCCCTCAGGTCACCATGTCCTTCGTTGCCTCCTCCGCTGTATTGTAGAGGCGCGTCTCTCCCTCATAAAAGAGCCGGAGTTTCGCTGGAAACGGTGTCTGAAAGCGTATATTAGTACCTTCTTCGCCTCCATGTATTCTTTGCATTTTCTCAAAATCTCCAGCGCATAATCGTGGTCTACAAACACCTTTCTCCCCTCGTACATAAAGCCCTTTTTCTGCCACGTTATCTTGATACGTTCTTCTTCACTCTGATAACTTTGTAGCTTCATCACAATGGATCTGGATGGGGACTTCTTGGAAGGTTGCGAGACTAGAGCCCGGTGGGCTCTTTCAATCTTCATCTCAAATGATGGGGGTAAATCCAACTTCTCCCTGAACAGGTTTTTGACAAAAGTGGTAGTCGATTGAGCATTTCCCTCCGCTCCTTCCTTTACCCCGTGTATCCGGACATTCTCCCTCCTCGCACAGCCCTCCAAGTCTGTCATTCTGGTCTCGACCTGCTTCTGCAGCTCCACGAGCTCCAAAATGGCTTTCTCTAGATTCTGAGTACGCTGCTCTGTTTCCACGATCCGCTTTTCGGCGTCATCTATCCTGTGGTTTGTCTTCTTGATATCATCTTTGATTTTTTTCAGGTTTTCAAAGTTCTTGCGACGGAACTCTCGTATCTCATGTAAGATTGTTTCCAAATCTGCCATGTTTTTAACCTGTTGTGTTCCTTCTCCCTCTTGGCTCGGTTGCGTTGCTAGCTTGGCTTTCACTCTATCACCTGTTGACTCTGTTAACTGTTCTGCCATTTCAGCTGCCTCGCCTATTAGCTTAGCTGGCTCGTTATCTTGCTCGAGATCCAAATCCACGTTTTTAATCGACTTTCGATTTTTTCGATTAATCATTGCTCTTACTTTCACACTCTCATAATTATACTCACTTTCTCAAACTGATAGGTTTATAGGGCATTTTTAATCTCAGTGTTGGGGAGCTCCCATTTTATGCTGCCGCCATGATGGGGTCTGGCCGGAAGTCCAAAAATGAAATTTAATGGACAATCTCTGTGCCCAAAACAGTCAGTAACATTTTTAAATGATATTTTACTGGGTCAAAAACAACAGTTTATTTACAATGATAATGAAAAGATCCCCTATATTAGTACTTATGTTGGAAAAAATATATATTCACAACATACACTGCAGTGATCCATATCAACAGATTAATTCAAATGGACATAGAGTACATAAAAATAATGGTGGCTGATAACAAATCCTTACTTTTCACTTTTGTTTTTGCTCTTAATTTCATTTTAATGATAAAAAATAGAATTCAATGCATAATCTTTGAGAATTACAGTTTTTTTGTGGTATATTTGAGGTTTTTGCACCATTTCAAAACTTCTAACCATCAGATGAATCAGAATGTCTGTGAAAATAATAGGGTATCTGTGTCTACTTTTAAAGGCCCTCCAGATTCTGGCCCCAGAGTCATTCTGAGTGTCGATCTCTGGCATCCAAACGTGGCTGCAGCCGAGAGGCAAGCGCTGGACTTCATGTTCAGCCCCGACCAGTGAATTTTGCTCCTGCACTCCCAATACACTACATTGCAAAGGATGCCTTACCTTAACCCTGCTTGTCCTGGGTCCTGCATTTCATTCCAGTCAGTGAATCACTGTGTGAATCTGCCCTAAGAATTACACAAGCCATCAGCCATGCTTTCAAGTGGTGTTGAATTTACTGTCCACACCAGGGATTGACACGAGGGAAAAATTCTGTAATTATGCTCGACAATTTGCCTGCAAACCACAAACTGTCTCTAATGAAAGCACAAAGAGCAGACCTGGTGTTACCTATTGTACATATTTGCATCTTGACATCTTATACTAGGCCTGTGAATGCATGAGAAACTTGCCTGTCATGATTACTGGACTGACGATGCATGTGCTCATATGGCTTCAGGTAAAGGTGCTCGGGCAGTTTTATTTTGGAATTTAGGTAGATTACCGATGCCTCAACCAAAAAACTGTGAAAGCATGAAAAATCTATAAATGTAATTCTATATATTTTTGTTTCTAAACTTATACTGACTTACTGTGGTCCTTTGTTCTCTCTTTTCTGTCCTATGTATTGCTTGTATGTTGAAATCTATGAATATTTTTTTCTTTGTTCATAATTTATTTGTAATTATTGGATCAGTTCTGGTTTATATATGGACAGTTTTTGCCACTTATGTTGTTGTTTTGTTTGCTTTTCGACTCAAAATACCAAATAAATAATGAAACCAATTTTGACTTTGTGCTTAGATCATTTTTTTACTATACAGACTAAAAAGAATTGAAAGACAAAAAGAAAAATTAGAAGCAGACATAAGTAAATAGAAGAATCTTGGATTAACTATGTCAAAAGAGTAAAACACTTGACACAGTACAGCTAATTGTATTGTGGAGCTCTTAACATACATAATAAACTAGTATGGGAAACATTTTCTGACAATATTTACATATTTATTTAATGAATAATAATATTAAACTATAAATGTGCTTATTTTAATGGAAGTTCAAAATGGCCAAAGTCAGTGTTATGGGAAAAATAACTTGTTTGAAGCCAATTTATTTCTCTTTAAAACACTATGATGAAAATTCTCATTCATTCAGTAAGTTCCTACAGGTTTTTTTTTTTTTTTTTTTTGGTAGATGTGAATTAGTGCAGTGATTCTGTCTTATCTGCCATCTGTTCATCGGAGGGTCCCATGTTGAGGATTACGGAGCCTGAACTAATCCACCCTAGAGAGAGATTATTTCCGAGATTGTTTAAATGTAGTTGCATGCATGTTGTCTCATGATGCATGATTCATAGAGCAACAGACATCGACACTGTGAGATGTAATGGGAAGTAAAAATATGCAGTTGTCACATAATATAACAACAAAAACTGAGTATTACAGTCGGCATTAAGGAATTTTCAAGAAAAAAAATAATGTCTTCAATTTGCTGTCCAGGACATAATCAGATTTAAGACACATTTTCAAGCCAAAAATACCATCTGCAGATCTGTGACATAAATGTTAATTGTAATTATATTTTCCTTGGACAACACATTAAGGAGAGAAAACTAATTTTCAATGGTGCCACAGCACATACAATAAATGCATTCAGACTTGAAATCAAACAGAATTATTGGTCACCAAGTACATTAAATAAATAGAGTTTTGTTGCATCACAGCGATTGTATCGTTTCGCTGATTCTATAACACACAGCATTGTTTTTCACTTGATGTTAGGCTGAAGCCTTTAAAATATAAACAGCTTATTTCTTTGAAAAAATAGCTTTTGTGACACCTGGCAAGTTCCGTGCTGTTCTATTGTTATCCAACAGCATTAGCAACTAGAAAGGGATTTTTTTTTTTTCAAATAAAAGATCCCAAATGAACAACGTGGTTGGAAAATAAATCTGCTTTTGCTGTTGCTGGCAGTCTGCCATCCAGAAATAATATCAGTCACACTTGAATTGAGATGAATCTACTCAATATATGAAATATTTTATCATTTAGACTGAGTTAAGCTGTATTTAGTTAAATATATGATGCAGACAACTACGTATGTATTTGTATATGTATATAATCTGCTTAAGTGCAGGTTATCACTCAACAATCACTCTTTCACATTAAACAGTGACTGTATGGTTCATTTTTTAATGTGTGTTTTTCGGACATGCAGAATTTCCCATAGAAAAGAAATTAAAATGCATAAATAAGGTGCTGTGAGGTTTTAGGTTTATTTTTAAATAATTCAGTTTGATGTGGCTGTGCAGCATCTCACTGGGAGGAGTTAGGATGCAAGGAAGGGATGTGAATTAGAGAATGGAGGAGAAATGTTAGCAAACTGAAAAGTACCCACAGTGTCCATGCAAATCTATATATATAATTGTAT
This sequence comes from Amphiprion clarkii, assembly GCA_027123335.1. Lineage (NCBI taxonomy): Eukaryota > Metazoa > Chordata > Actinopteri > Pomacentridae > Amphiprion > Amphiprion clarkii. The sequence goes on along the minus strand of CM049583.1, from coordinate 7,533,641 downwards.
GAGTAAGTGACTATCAAATCCATCATCTATACAAATTAAATCATCTTCTTTCTGGGTCGAAAACAACAATTTATTTACAATAATAATGAAAAGGTCACCTATATTAGTACTTATGTAGGGGAAAAAAAAGATATTCACAACATACACTACTTCACATGTGTAACACCATGTTTAATATGGCAGTGACCCATATCTAACAAACAACATAGTAAAAGTAATTTTGACAGCATTTGGTTTGGTTGGTAAGGCCAGTATACCAACAGCACTTCTACATTAAGGTCATTCCATCTCAAATCATCAGTGTTTTAGAATAGTTTCTGCTTGACTATCTCTGATTCACCTGAAATATTTCTAACATAAAAATAAATATATAAATTGCCTGTCAACCCACTTTCAGTACATTGCTTGTTGCACTTTGAAAACATGGTGATGTTTAAATGACAATATAACTATAACTACTATATAACTATACTACTTTAACTATTAGGAATTAAAGCCTGAAATGTTCACAATGTCTCATCTCATCATTGATTCAGAATCTGCAAAACTGAACAAGTAAATGTAAAATTAATTTCTGCTTATAGGTGATTTCAAGCAGAAAAAGCACACACAATGAAGTCTCATTTTTGAGCACACTAACAAAATAATTGATAATGCAGAATCCAAATAGTGATATTTTTGGAACTGTATGCAGTTGAATGTTACATTAAAACATCAAAAAACATGCTGAATACTTTTTAGAATGACATACCTGATCACACAAATATGAATCAATAGCATGATGAGAAACAAAATGAAAAAAATCTGTGTTTTTATCTTTAATAGTTCCTGAGATATTGTTGTTCAAACAATCTCAAATTTCAATGTGCAAAGAAATGTGCTGAAAGTGGGTCAACAGGCATAAAAAAAAGTTTTTGATATATCAGTCCTCATTTCATAGGTCCAATATTAAATATCAGTTGTTTATGATTTAAAAAGTTTCAAGTAATTCAGAGATGGATAAGCAGAAATTCACTTGTAGTTTGAGATAGAATAATCCAGATCAGATTCTCTCTGTCAACATCTAATTTCACCTCTGACAGCTATTTTATCAGCACTGAACCCATATTAATGTGTTCTTCCTTTAAAAACAGCTAACAATGACATTTACACTCACACAGGGGCAGATCTGAGGGATTCAGGGCAAACTGGATGACAAATTATTTAAAGCTGCTGTGCTGAAATATTGAAAAAAACCCTCAAACGTGACTCTCCATGGAATTCACATCCATCAGCTTTAACAAAGCAAACAAACAAAAGAACCCATCTTTGTTGACTTAAAACTAATGAGTGACACTTAAATAACAAGAAAGTAAAGTGATTCATAATAAGTAAACTGTCATCAGCATACAATTTAATAAAAAAAACATCCTCTCCATTCAGTCATCCATTCATCATGTTCTTCTTATGTCCTTGACATCATTTTCACAAACTCTGTGAAAATAAGCAAAAAGCACAAGTGAAACCAACATTATTTAAGACTGTGATGCTTTAAGATGACCTAAAATTAAAGCTGTTTGACATGACAACAAATTTTTTAACTTCTTTGCCTCACTAAAGAAATCCTAACAGACTATAAAGGACTGTAAGATTAAATCCGTTATGTTTTGTGCTTTGTGTCTCACCCTCAAAGTCAACTGTTCCATCTCCGTTGTTGTCAGCTTCCTTGACAATTGCCTCGATTTCCGTTTTGCTGGCGTGTTCCCCCAGTAGTTTTGTCATAGCATGTCTCAGCTCATCAGATGTGATAGCGCCATCACCATCTATATCAAACTGCATTAAGAGTGAAAAGAAGCCAGAGTATCACAAAGATGTAGGACTTTTTGGTGACGTACTTTAATGGTAGCGCAGTGTTTTGCCAGATTTGAAGTTTCAGCTTTTAAAATAAGTTTATTCATGTCCACTGTGAGGTGCCAAAGACAACAAAGAGAGGGAAAAGAGAGGACACTGATCTCACCTCTCTGAAAGCATCTTTGAGTTCCTTCAAGCCAATCATCCCTGCAGTTTCATCCAGCAGCTTGGGGGTCATTAGTTCCACAAAATCTTCAAAATCCACCCGTCCTCCTGCTGTGATAAGACAGATGATCTAACTAATGAAACCAAAAGCTGGCTGTAACAAGGAAATAGAGCTCTCTCGGGGAAGTTATTCTCCTTGTTCTGAGTGAAGAACTGATCTGTGAAATTAAGTACTTGCAGCACGTGATGTTGTGTCAGGTTTCATGAATGCGTACAAGGTCATATAAAATAACATACAGTAAACCAAAAGTCGTGTTACTGTTATGCACATTTAGTCAAACACATAGGAAGCTTCTGTTGAACTGGAAAGATGTAGATGACAAGACACACGTCCCTCCAGACAAATTATCTGAAACTTTACAAAAAATAAATAGTCATGTTAATTGAAAATATAAATATAGTAAGAAATCTTGGTATTTTACTTTACTTACATTGCTACTGTGAAAGAAATGTCTCTGTTGTATTTGTCTCACAGTACATTCTATGAAGTAAAACGGGCTGGTAAGAAATAGGGAAATGCACTTTAATTCAATGCATTTCGACACGTATTTTGCTTTCACTTTATTCTTTGACTCACAATTCATGTTGATGTTTTGGCCCAGCTCTATCAGCTCCATCTCAGTTGGCATGTATCCCATGGTCCTCATCAGATTCCCCAAATCTTTACAGCTTATCAAACCGTCCTTATCCTTGTCAAACTCCACAAAAGCCTCACGTAACTCTAGACAGCAAACAGATTCAGGGAAAGTGAGAACTGCAGGTGGCTTAACTATGAAAAGCTTTTTTAAAAAGCATTTATTATTCAAGACATTAAAGGTCGCATGTTGTGTATTTTTCAGTAAATTAATGACAGTCTCAAATGCCTCAGAAGTGGAGTTTTTCAACTCAAAATACTGCAAATATGGTTCATTTCACCGTGGCTGTATAACTTTTGGTTTTAGGGCTGTCTTAAATGTGATGTTTTGCTCTGAAAACTAATGAGCTGCTGCTCTTTTCAGCATGAACATGCTGCCAACCACAGTTTGAGCTGGGTGACTATAGGTTATTTTGATGTTACACAGCTCCTGGGTTGAATTCTTACTAATTGTAGAGGGGTTGGAGGAATAGCAAAATGTCTTCATATCTTGATAGATTTTTTTTTTTTTTTTTTTTACACTTCCAAGTTTAGAAAAACCACAAAACACACAACAAGTAGCAGATTTTTACCACATGGGACCTTTAACAAATGCTCATGAAAGTGTGAAAAATAAAATTACCTTCTATCTCGTCCTGTGTCAGAGTTCTTGACTTTAATGGTAAGATGGCATGAAAACAAATATGGTTTGAGGTTAAGTAGTTTATCACAAAATTGAATGGTTCAGTGAACATTTCCTTAAATACAACCAAGCAAATTTTCATCTGTAGTCTGTCGACAGCTGTCACCCTAAAAGCCATCATCATTTTACCTAGAACACTGTGTTCTTGTGTAAGACTCCATACGCATCACATATAAATAAGTATTACAACTTTCAACTGTCCAATTTACTTATTTTTAAAAAAAATGATTGCAGAAAGTAAATCATTTTGAAGCAAAGATATAAATTAGTGCATACGTTTGAAAAGTGTTGGAACATTTTTCTTTACTTTTACAACTTTTTAAACAAGTTATATAACATTACACACTCAAAATACGTGTTCATGTCTTTGAAAAACTTTATTTTTTGATCTTTACTAATGCACTCAAGTGTATTACTGTATGTTTTAGCACGACTATTTAACTGAGTCTGTGTCATCTATTCAATAGTTGTTTGAAACACTTTTTCACAACTTGTGATTACAAGTTTACATTTTTAATACGTTTCAGTTACTGGGAAATAAGTGATTAGTGTAGAATGCAGGCTATGTAAATGTGTTTCAGTTGTCTATAAAGCACGATAAAATACAATATCATATATATGAAATTAAGTACAAAGTACCTTCCCGAATACCATAATGGATCAGGTAAAAACATTTCCAACATTTGCCAGATTTATTTTATTTTCCCATTAAACAAACAACACAAATATACCTAATTAATTTCAGATTAATCAAGAAAAATATTATAAATAATTCATAAATCTATTACATCAAACTATACTGCCAAATGACAAAAGCACTTTGACTTACTTGTCTTCTTGTTCCTCCTTTGAGAAAGATGCAGGCTTGTTTAACACTCATGATCACAGTCAAGTTGTATTTGTGAATTCCTTTGTTTTTAAAAAGATAAATTCACTGTGTTATCTGCCACTATATCATTTGCTTTGTTTTTGCAGTGCGAGCATGTGTGCATAAACCGCGATCGGCAGTGATGTGTGTTTGCCAGAGACGAGGGATGAGGTCTCGTGTGGATTATCTCTGCAGCTTTGGTCTGGAAAAGAAAGAAAGAAAGACGGGCCTAATGCTGTGCATATACACAATTTCTCACATATAGTCAAACATCAGTGCTGTTTCCAAAAAGCTTTAGTGCATAACGGGTACCATCAGTTTTTAATTTCTGTAATAAATACAAAACAAATGTAATACAAAACAAGAGTGTTATTCTGCAGCTGTAAGGTTTGTTAATAAATTAATATTAACCTCAATGGATGCAAAGGATTTATCACAATGATCTGTCTCAGCATGCAAGTTAGTAGAAAAAAAGTAATGAATGACTGCTGCTCTCACAAAGCCTGTTCACTCTATAGGGGAATATACATCACCAGACTATTATATAACCATAGAAATAAGGCTTTGGCATAATTAAAGGCTCCGTGCAACTTAAGAAGATATTCCTGCATCTGCACGCCATCATCGCATGTGCAGTCAAACTGTCTGTTGCGCTGCATAGATGAAATGAACACCGATTTGCTCACTACAATTCAACATCAGATCATCATGTAATGCCATGAGATCACGTTATTTATTTATTTTCATATCTTTTTACATAACAAATCTCATCCTGTTCATATACATTCCATACAGGCAGATTAACTACACTCACCACATGAATCACATTTCTCTTTCAAAGGAATCAGGTGTAAAAACTGGTAATGAAAATAACATTTATCATGGGAATATCATCCCAATGTACTGTATATTCAAATAGTGAAGTGCTAAATAGACTTCGTTCAGAGCTATGGTGTCTAACAAGAAGTGGAGATGTAACTTATACACTGCCCGTCCAAAAAAAGTCGCACACTCTAATATTTCGTTGGAGTTTGAGTAATGCACACATTCACCATGGCATTGTTTCGAAAAGCCTCTGCAGGCTCACAGCATTTATTTCTGTCCAGAGTTGCATTCATTTTCTGCCAAGATCTTGTATTGATGACAGGAGAGTTGAACTGCTGCGCAAAGTCTTCTCCAGCACATCCCAAAGATTCTCAATGGGGCTCAGTTCTGGACTCTGTGGAAGGAAATCCAAGTGTGAAAATAATGTCTCATGCTCCCTGATCCACTCACAATGTGAGCCCCATGAATCCTGGAATCTTGGAATATTCCTGTGCCATCAGGGAAGAAAAACTCCATTGATGGAAAGACCTGGTCCTTCAGTATATTCAGGTAGTCAGCTGACCTCATTCTTTGGGAACATACCGTTGCCGAACCTGACCAAGCCCAGATCATAACCCTAACCCCCACAGGCTTTTAGGCACTAGCCATGATGACTGCATCACTTCATCTGCCGCTCTTCTTCCCCTGATGCACCCATCACTTTGGAATGCAGTAAATCTGGACTCAGATCACATGACCTTCTTTCATTGCTCTAGAGTTCAACCTTTATGCTACCTATAGCAAACTGAAGCCTTTTCTTCTGATTAGTCTCACTGATCAGTGGTTTCTTAGGGCTACACAGCTGTTTAGTCCCAATCCCTTGAGATCCCTTCGCATTGTGAGTGTGGAAATGCTCTTACTTTCACTATTAAACATAGCCGTGAGTTCTACTATTGATTTCACCAGACATTTAAGTGATTTCCGATCATGATCAACCAAGAGTTTTTTCCAACCACATTTGTCCCTCAAAGATAATGGTTCACCACTAGCCTCCCAGGTTTTAACAATGCGTTGGACATTTCTTAACCTGATTTTAGTATTTCAAAAATCTCCTTAGTGGTTTTCTTTGGCTGATGCAGGCCAAGACCCTTCTGAGACAGATAGCCATCCTTTCCATGACCACAGGATATGTCTTCTGACATGGTTGTTTAAGAAATGAGAAGCTCCTCACTGCATCAGCTAGGATTAAATAAGTTGCTGCAGCTGAAACATATTCATCCCTGCAGTAATTATCCAATGGAAGGCTCTTACCTATTTGCTCAGTTAAATCCAGGTGGCAACTTTTTTTTGGACAGGCAATACTGAGTTATTGTACATAAAAAGAAAAGAATCAGAAAAATATTTTCATGTGTTTTCGTTGTGTTTTTCTTGATGTAAATTATTTTTCAGACACATTTGACAAGCTTGAAACAGGAGCAACAGAGCAGGCATTGTAAAACGGTCTAACAACTAAAGCAACTAAATAGACAAATTGCCTGGAAATGAGTTTTCAAGACTTTAAAATGATAATTTAACTATTTTAGCAGTTGATACCAGAAGGAATAAAGCACAATGCAGCAAAAATGTTCAAAAGTGGCAGAAACTACCATGAAATTCCATGAAACTTTTGTTTATTTTAAATCTTAGAAATGCATTTGAATGATATGATGAGTGAGACATATCGCCTTCTTGGTAAATCCCACTGTAAATCCAGATGTTAAACCGGATACAGCTGTGTTTTTTGTTTTTTGTTTTTTGTTTTTTAAAGCAATAGTTTCAAGATGATGGTCAGACTGTTCTGCTGACAGTATTCTGTAAGTTGCTTCAGGGTGTAATACACTGCTCAAAAGTATATATTTAATGTTGCAAAAACAGGTTTCTGCAGGCGTCTAGCAGCAAAATGCTGCAGACACATTCATCACATCTGATGATCTGATGGATATATAGCAGAAAAATGTTATTCTGTTTGCACATTTATTGTTGATGTTTTTGTTACTTTTTACTGTTTCTTAATCTCTTCTGGATTTCATCTAAGTTGGTGCTGAATTCACTGATTCAGACAGCCTATGTTTCACTAGAATGCACGAGGCTTATTTACTACGATGCAAGTAAAGGGATGAATAGGAATCACCAGAGATAATAAGAATAGCTTGATATATTTGAGACTGTCAGCCAGATGCTGTGTTTTACAGTTTTTCTCGATTGATAAGACATAAAATTCCATTCACTACGCACAGCCACCAACTGACTGCACACATTTCTCAAAAACAGGACTCTGGTGTCAAAACGTTGAACACAATTCAAGGTTTGCATACATTTTACAAAACTCTTGCACTCTTTCTGCAAAAGACTGAACACGTTTTTTGCTCATTTGAGACGTGGTGTAAATATCTGCATACTGTACTGTGTACAATATAGTGCTGTATTTTTTGTCTAACATTATTTTTATTTTATAATGTACAGTCAGACACTGCAATGGCCTCTGATTCATTTATAGGATGCATTTGTGTTTAAGTTGTCATTTTTGAGGACTGTATCATTTTTTTTATACTTCATGTGAAAACAGTGATAGAAGAGTGTTTTGTATTTAGCAGTGCAGTGTCCTACTTTTGCTTTGTGTGTCTTAATTTTAAAAACAAATTTCAAAAAGAACTTAGTTTAGTTTCTTAAAGAACTTAGTTTTACTGTCACCACGTGGAACCAGCAGAAGGTCTGAAATCTATAATATTAAAACACAGATATAAACCCAATGACTTGTGACTTTTTCATAGCTGTCTTCTGATTACAAGTGAATATTATTCTTTTTTTTTTGTCTTGAAGCTTTGAATGAATGAGAATTTAACAGAATTTAAAGTCAGAATTAAGTGTAACATATATAAAATGAGAAATTATCCAGGTGGCTCCATGAGGTTTTAGGTTTAGGCAAAATTAAGGAAGGCCATTTCTTCTTTTATCCTTCAAAACACTTTTGTTGAGATAGTTTGCTGAGAGAATAATTTCAGTTTATGTATTTATGTGAATTTAAATATCTGATCTTTTCCTTTCAGTACAAAAACCTAAAAAAAAAATAGAATGCTGGTTTGACTTTTTTGCACCATCACCTGGTCTTTAGTCTGTTTGCAAATTCTGTCACTCAGGTCAAAGAACTTGCACAGAAGAATCTATAAAATGAACCCAAATCAGACTGAGTTTTGAAGGATACTTACTGCAGACTGCACTGCAAGACCATCAAGGCGAAGTGAACGGAAACTGATTTTTAATTTTTTTTTCACCTCTGTCTGGTTAGATTCAGATGAATAAACATGCAGGTTACATATCACGAAAGAACTGAATTTGGATTATGATTACTATAAATGAATATACAGGTAGAGTCAAATTTAAGTGCTGTGGCCTCTAGAGGGCGCTGTCACATTACAACTATGGGGTATAGGGTTGACTTTTTTTAGGAGGACAGCCTCCTCTTGCACTTAAATCATGAAGAGACCTGAAAAAGACGCCTGGAATGATGATTTCAAGACATGTTGAGGAAAACATTCTTTAAATATATAGTATAAATCCCAAAATGTTCTGTTTTCCAAGCTATATATTGCATCTTGTAAAATACAAATTTATAATTTAAGCTGCAGGCCTTTACATACTACTACTTTCTTTTGAACAAAATTCAAAGAAATGCTGATCAACAATGTGCAAAAGTTACATGAACTACAGCATGTGGCATGCATAGTAACATTAATTTGCACCATTTAATGTAAAATACTAATAAAAGGAAGTGAAATCTCTCACACGTCATATGGCATTCAGATCTGTACAAGCATGAAAAATGTAATATTCACTTTGTTGAGAATATTTCAGGGCTTACGGACTCCCTCCCTGGATGAAATTGGACAAAACAAAAACATAAAGGGAAAAACAATTGGCCGAGGCTGAATGTGCACTTAAAAAGATAAGACCAGCTAAATGCCAGGCCCTGATGGAAAACATGAGCGGTCGATGCTGCTGTGTTAAATGTTTGACGAGGCTTTCACGGTAAAACCCCCCCAGGCAGCGATGCAACATGGCTCAAGAAAAACAATGATCCACGGAAATGTGTTTCTGTCCCGATTAGAAAATTCTGATAAGAGCAAACAGCAATGAGACTGAACAGGGGTCACGTGAACCATTCGGTAATCCCTGCAGATCATTCAGTGTGATTTATCATTTGTGAGGTGAGGAGGTCACCGTATTTTCAGGCAAAATGCAAAAATGTGCTTTCTGCTTTGACTGAATTTTATGTCATTCACTCTGCTGCTTTTTTTCATGTTTTTTAAGGAAGGTGGCAAGACAAGAATAGCCCCGTTTCATCTGCTTTTCATATATCACCACTGTTGTAGATGGCATATTTAATATAATTATATGGTGTGTGTGTGTGTGTGTGTGTGTACTGTACATTTTACTGGAGTAAGGAAGGCTTTATTCAGACACAAAAACAAACAGATGTAAACTTTGTCAACTCTCTCAGGATATTACCAGACATCATGTGCCATTTCACCTTTTTTTGTGTAAACAGCCAAGTTACGTATTAAACCTTCAGAGGGAGGTCTGTTGTTTATCATGGTGCTGTTTACTTCTATGCTCATAGGTAGAGCACAGTGACTGAAAACAGTAAAGCAGCTGCACAAAAACCTACTCAGACAACAAATGCAGTCATTCCATCTCAGTTCATCAGCGAACTTTGCTCTACTATCTCTGATCTGAAACTTTTTTCATCATACACTACAGATACTTAAAATGGCATTTGTGAAATTTTAGTTTGATATGTCATGACCTACTTTCATAACAGTTTTTGCAAATTGAACTTTGAACCATGCACAGTAACACTGTCATAACATAAGGAAACCTCTGGTCAGTGGCTCATGCACAGCACACTCGTGCACGCCTCTCAGGAACTGACAGTGTTTACACAATTACACAATACATTATACAATACAACAAGTTAATGAAACAGAATATGTACCTGGTAACATAAGGAAACCTCTGGTCAGTGGCTCAGTCGTCTCGTGCACAGCACACTAAAGAAAGCAGCACGTTCGTTAAGCTAATGCTCACTACATGGCAAGCTCACGGAGTGTCTCAAATTCCCTAATTACATGTCCAAACACATGAAAACATTAACTATGTCACACAATCATCATCTGGATAGATCATAGTGTACATATATCCATGACATAACCGAAAGGACAACACGAAAGAGACCATTTATGATCCTGTGCTGTGCTCTCTGACCTACATCGTGCACGCCTCTCAGGAACTGACAGTGTGCCACCAACGCCAGTTGCACACCACACTTCCAGAGTGGACGCCACTGAGCCAACAACAATAAACACAACCAGATTCCAGCAAGTGGAATTATACATCACATATACACTGTTACATTTAAATAACAGTATCTCAGGAACCTTTAAAGATATGAAGTTTTCACTGCTACGTCTCATGTCAGTGATTCAGAATCTCCAACACTGGACAAAGATTTTTTTAAAAATCTGATTAAATTGTAGCCGGCGTGAAAAGACCCATCTTTAAGCACATATTTATGAAAGAAAAGCACTCGGAGAACGCAGTACTCCGCCAAGGCTGGTCAGTCCTATCATTTCCGACGGATGAAATCTGAAAATTTGCAGCAGAAGTCACAGCACCGTGGAATGTGGCCATTTAATATAGATGTACCCACAAACAAAATGACCTTGCGTTGAGCACAGGTGTGTGTTATGCATGTGTACAGATACCAAATCACGTGTCTTAAAAATGGGAGGTGGGAATTGATGGGACTCTGAAACACCCCCACAATTTAATCAATCGTTCTTTGTATCATTTCCGATGGATAAGTCCCGATAAGTCCGCAACGGTCGATTTGAAGTAGGATCACAATCACGTGGTCGTCAGGCAGCTGACGTAGCATTCACTTGTCATAGTTACAGTGATGCTGTGCCGCTATCTTGCAATGATACACAAATCTTTAACAAATCTGTGGATCCAGACTGTAATCCGCATCACTGCCAAAATCTAATCAATTGGTTCTTGTGTCATTTCTGACCTTTCCTGAAAATTTCATCTAAATCCATTACTCCGTTTGAATAATGTTGCTAACAGACAAACCAACACCGACTGTCACAAGAGGCAGAGCCTTGATGGAGTAAAAAAGTGACAATGCAGAAGTCAACTAGTGATGTTTTTGAACCGTATGTAGCTGTATGCCACAGTAGCGGCCCCTTGGATTCATTAAGCAAGACACAGACTTTCAAACGGGTGTCGATTTATTCTCACTCTCAATGAGCACCATGTACCATAAGCACTGTGAAAACTACAGAATAAAACAGGAGAATACAAAATGCCTCGCTGTAGTATCACAAAAAATTCAGCTATTAATCATGTTCACATATTAATCATGTTTACATCTAATACAAATAAATACAACTCATCTGATAAGGGAGGGGTGCCCTGTTGGCCTGTTGGCCACAGGGCGGCGCCCCCAGAGAGCCACCGTGAACCACGCGGACCTGGAGAACAAGAGGGAGCAGCTACCGACACCCCCAGCATGCCAAGACCAACCCAGGCGGCCCGGGGCACGAGGACCCACCCGCCACCCAAACCCCAACCCCTGCCCACCCCAGCCCCCACCAAACCCCCCACAGGGGCAAGGACGAGCGGCCAGGCAGGAGAGGAGGGAGGAGGAGGGAAGCAGAGCGGGAAGGGACAGGGGAGCGACGGGAGGGCCGACCCACCCCAAACCCCAGGGCCCAGGGCGCCCCAGAAGAGACCAGCCGCCGCCACCCCCAAGGCCCCGGGAGAGCGCATAGACCCAGCAGACCCAGGGCTCAAAGGGAGAGACACCGGGGACACCCACCCCCAGGCAGAGGGGCCCGAGCCACGCTGGCCCCGCAGTCAGACCATACACAAAGACAGAATAAGTATCACAATTTTATGAGGGAAGTGGCATACGCCCACATACAAGCAGAGGCTATAGATTAATATTTATTGATTTAATAAATGGAGACCATTTCTCTTTGGAGTCCAATTG